>CAUYSK010006850.1:0-56127 GCA_963575035.1 Avahi laniger | reverse complement strand
GACCCAAACCATTTGAGGGTTTAAATATCTGTTTTTCCAGCTGTGCATTCTAGAAGAGCCTACAGATATCTAAAAAGTTTACATTTTAAAGATTACACTGGAAGTAAAAACAATTGTTTTTCATGACAGAAAACTACTTTTGGTAAATATAGATGTAAACGAAACCAGAAGACGCAGTTCAGAGTTTAGCTGAAATGTAAATTTTATCTATTTACGATTTTTTTTTCCCTTGGTCATCTGATTTCAACTTGAATGGCTTCAAATTCTGTTTGCCTCTTTGCGCTTCATGATTCTTTTCTCTTAATCCATAGTTCAGGCAACTGCATCTATTGAAAATTTTCTGAATGTTAAATTGATTCAAGTGTTTTTGGCATTAAATGTTCCCTTCTCCTGATCAACCAGGGGTCCACCAAAAGCTATTCCATTCAAAAGAAGGAAATAGAATCTGGCTCTCATATAGCTTTCACACTTAAACTTATTCTCCTTTAACAGAGGAATTCGAATGACTTACTAAAAATAATTATGAGTAGGTTCCATTTCATTCAGAAGACTAGTTATCTGGAATGAAAACAGGTTAACTTATCCTGGTAGTTTTCTTTCATTATTTGACACTGGTCCGTGGGCAGGAGATCGCATTTGCAACACAGAGTGATGCAAAATTATAAAAGTATACATAAACTTCCAGAGTTCGTACTCAGTTTAATTTTCAAAACTATGAATATCATTACCTAGAAGACACTAAGAATGCATATAGGTAAGTAAACATTGAATTTAAATTTTTATGAGTTGAGATTAATACTTTCAAAACAATCTTAGAGTTTTCTGGATGTGTGCTTGGTTTTATAAGATAGTTAATATTGGATCATAAAATTGGCTAGTACAATTTTTATTTCAGGAAGCAGTTTAAAAACATTTCATTGCCAGTTTAAATTATATATGTATTTATCTATATATTTCTATATATACACATAAAGATAGAACAGCATTCTGTTATTGTGTGATACAATATTTTGTCCACTAGGTGGGTCTCACTTTCATATTTTTCAAAATAAGACATCTATTTTTCTGTATTCATTGTCCTCAAGGAGCTACCTGTTGGAATTAAAAACAATACTTACTGAATAGTCTTCAAAAGTGCTAAAAAATACCAAACAAACAAACAGACAAAATGCTGGGTAACTGTTGCAACTGTTATTAACTGGAAGAGACTAAAGAGAAATAATAACTAAATATACTGTGAGAGCCAAAATCCAACCCTAAAACAAAATAAAAAATTAGTGGGACAACTGGTGAAATCTGGGTAATATGTATGGTTTAGTTAATAGTAAATATCAATGCTAATTTCCTGTTTTGATGATCGCATCACAGTTATGAAAGATAGTAGAAGCAGGGTGAGGGATTTGCAGAAACTCCACTACTTTGCTTGTTTTCTGTAAGTCTATCAATATTTAAAAATCTTAAAAATCAAGGTAACTGAGTTGAAGTAAATGACAAGCTAGAAAAAAATAATGCTCAGGAGTACAAAGACTCTGTTAGTGAAAAGTTGGAGATAAGATTGAACAAATAAAATGATAGAAAATATTTACTTTTTTACTCTTGCGGAAGATATTTTTAATTAATATAAGATTTAGTCCTAATAAGGCACAAAGATCACAGCTGTCAGTTTGGTTCACCAAAAACAAAAGCGATCAATGGAGAAAACTAAAGTAATATGGGTATGGTTCACACTGTCCTTTCATCATATAATTTTTTTATTTTGCTTTTTTCTTTTTATTTAGAGTTATTGCTCAGTCACTTAATACATACATTTAAGTTTTTTTTTTCTTTAGAAAATACACATGGACAGTATGTTTTTGTAAGTAAATGGCTGAATCAATTCACAATTATCATGTCCCAACATTTTCTCCTCAAATTTCTGAGTTTATCCTGATTTTTCTTCCATTTTAGTTGCTTGTCTATGATTTATAACTATATTCTTTTAGGATTCTTTGTCATGAGGATTTTAAAAATTGTTACTAGTATATAGCTAAGTGTGGGTCTTTTCTTATTATTATCTTTATCATTGCTGTTATTACTTGGGACATAATATTAATAATGATCACATTTAATATTTAGAAGCATGTACTTTTATTTAGCACAAGGAAGTTTCATTTTGGTTGCTTATGTTTTTTTTATTTGTCCTGGTTTATTGTTTGGACATAATTATTTATACGTTGGGTCTATGTTATCTGTTCTTCATGTCTATTAACACATGATCATTCTTCCCTCCCTCCCTTCCCTCTCTCCCTCCCTTCCTTCCTCCTTCCCTTCTCTCTCTTTCTCTCTCTCCCTCTTTTTCTCCCTCTTCCTCCCCCAACCATAGCCCTTTCCCTGTCTATCTAGTCTCTCTCTCTTTCTCTCTCTCTCTCTTATTTCACAGTATTCTTCCTCCTGAATTCTAGGTAGGTTAATTCTTTTATACTCTATCATTGACTCAGATTGTTTGCATTCTACCTTTTACTGCATTAGACGCAGATTTAAATTAGGCTATTGAATTTTGACTACTGTATTATTTTTCAATTTTGCTTTTATACACCATAATTGTTTGTCCCTAAATAAGATGATGCTGCTTTCCAAAGTTGCCAAAGTTATATTTCCTATCTTTCTTTAGACTTCATCAACAATTTCTAAATTTTTTTGAAGATTGCAACTCCCTGTATGAAACATAACTGGGAGTAAAAATAGACACATCAAAGGGAATATCAATAAACTGCAAAGCTCTCAGAAGTTAACAAGGATGGACAGAAGTGATGGACAGAACTCTTCAAACTGCCCCCGCAAATGAATAAGAGTATGAAAATATTTTGGAATAAAAGAGAGAAATCTGTTCAGTGTCTTGAGTGTAGTGATTGATACACAAATACATACAAGTGATAAAGTGATAAAATTTGTATAGAACTTATACATAGGCACACAAATATGCACATATGTTCAAATGAGTACAAGGTAAAACTGGGTAAGTTTGCAGAAGATTGTTACATAGTATTACTGTAAATATTTTGGTTGCCATATTATAGTTTTTAAAGTGTTACCATGAGATCTCTCATATTATCTCTTACAACTGCATGTGAATCTGTAATTATCTCGATTAAGAAAAAATGTGAAGGCAAAATAAAGATAATCCCCAATTTAAAAAGAAAGAGACAGAGAAACAGAAAGAGAAGAGTCTAAAATATTTGCCATTCTATTGAAGGAAAAGGAGATAAATTTATTTTGTGTGGTTCTTAAATAATCAGCAACCTTCCGTAAAGGGTCAGATAATAAGTATTTTAGGCCATATTTTCTCTTGAAATTACTCATCCTTGCCATCATAGCATGACAGTAGCCATAGCCAATCCATAAATAATGACCATGGCCATATTCCAATCAAATTTTATTTATAGACAAGAAAAAGTGAATTTCATATAATTGTCATATATAATGAAGTACTATACTTTGGGTTTTTTTCCAACCATTTAAAATCTAGAATCCATTCTTGGTTTGCAACTTATACAAAAGTAGGAAACATGGCAGAATTTGGCTCTAGGGCTACAGTTTGCTGATTCTCAACTATAAAGAGATAGCTTTTGATTGGAAACAATGAGTATGTTTACAGAAATGCAACTGAAGCTAGATGATCTCTCTGTTAAGATAGTAAGGAGGATGTTTGCAAATGAATGAGAAACTAAAATTGGTGTCTGAAGATGACTTCCAATTAGAAGGTCTCTTTGGTGTCCTTTTGTCTTGAAATGTAGAAATTTAAGAAATAAAATAAAATTGTGTTAATTATTTAAAAATATTTTTTTCATTTGCCTCAAAATATTGACTGTTTTCTAGTATCTTAAGAAAAATCTATATTCTTATATTTTCTGAACCTGAACACTACCATCCAAATCAAAATTCTTTTTTACATTCTAATTTATATCTAAATTTCAGGTAACACCTTTACAAAATTTACTTGAATTTTGTAGTAGAAGCCACAATTTAACAAAGATCCTGGCATTCATTAAGTAGTCAATACAATCTATTAACAACTATTCTTGTCATTACTGTTGTTATTATTATTTGCCAATTTTGTGCAAACATAAGAAGTCTGGCCATGCCACGGAGGACAAGAAACAGAAACCCAGTAGACTCCCACGTAAATTCAGTCAACTCAGATATCAGTATATAAAGACAAAAAAAATTTGATTTCAAACTTTGGAAAGGTTTTTTGTTCCTTATGTCCACATAACTGAAATTCAGGCATGACAGCTTTGCCTTTAGTGCTTTGGGCCCTGTATCAAGGCAGCACCTTTGGGAGAGCCACTATTCTAAATTTTATGAGTTCGTTCTGTTTCTGATTTTGTGGGACCTGAAGATCTTACAAAAAATAATACAGTATTATGAATAAAATTAGGTTAAAACTTTGGAGGGGGGCATACAAGAGAGGAGATCTGAAGCTACGTTTTAATGAGATTGAGAGTAAATTCACCCCAGTAACAAAAAACGATCGAATTACAGTTTCTTTACTAAGAGTATTTTTGAAACAAGAGTGAAAACCCTAAGGCTCAGAAAATTGAATTTCTGTGAGCAATAAATTTTCAGCATAATATATTACGTGAAAAAACACTAAGAATTGGGGGGAAAGGGCTGCGTTATCAGTGACAAACGCTACTTATCTTACAAGTTCAATCTCCGCCTGCTTCCTTTGATGGTTTCTTTATTCCTGGTCCAGTGGAAAAAGCAATGTTATCCAGTCACCTGTCGACCCAGCATTCCTAGCCCCAACAATTAAATGGGTAAATAATCTATTAAAATAGATCCTGAAAATAAATTAATTAATATTTTCAGTAAGTAAAGGCTACCTTAAATATTAAATAGGAATTCTGTTTATTGAGAACATTTTTGGAAAGACACCATCTTTTGCTGAAAATAATCAAAACTTTAGGACCTAGGGAAGTGTGGATCCTTAGGCCAGTAACCTTGTGTTCTCTAAGGCAGTTCTGGTTTTCTTTCTCTTGCCATTAAGTGCACACATTGAAGCATGTAATTATGACAGCACACTGAGAATTGAACTGCTGCTATATGAGCATATGTCTTTTCCTAAATGCCCCCTGAGCAATAGCTGATCAATGAGCATATCTTTGCAGTTCATGCCAATGTATTTAACTTAGGTCAATCGTCTGTAACTGAATCTTTCAAGTCTTCGCTGAATATTAGAATTTTATCCATGTAGATAGGAAGAGTCATATCTATATTTTGCTTAACAGAATTTCATCAGATTCATAAAAGTTGCATGAAATTTGGGGTGCAATCTGGCCCAGACCCCATGCATTTGAATGTGTGGATATCTACATCAACAAAAACAAATCTATCATTTATTAGTGGTTTTTAAATGGAATATAGCTATAGTTTTGAAACAAGATTTAAGTCATTTTTCAAAATTAGAAAAGAACAAAACGTATGATTAACCCCTAAAATTATAGCAGATTCAAGATGCTAAAATATGCATCAATTTCATTATGTTACATTATTAGATAATTTCTTCAGTAAGAGGAAATAGGTGGAATTATGGCTACTTGGCCAGAAATTGTGCATAACTGACAATGTTTGTGAATCAATAGCTGCTTTCATTGTTGGTGTAATCACTAACTGCTTTTAGAATGACTCACCTAAACCAACTAGGCACTATTTGATATGTCCAATATTCCATAGCATACAGCAAATCGGAATTCATCCATTTTATCTATTACGGTACAGAATGCCTAGGAACCACTGGCTTAAGAAATCTGAAGGCTATGCATTCTTGATACCTGTAAATCCATAAATTCACCAGGAATTTCCCAGAAATAAAATAAACTGTCTCACGCATCTACTTACAATATTTTAGTATGTAAATGTTGTGTTGATTTACAATTCCCTTTTTAAGGGTTTCTGAATCTACAGTAGATTTTTGGCCTTACATGGTCTCACAATTAATGGACACTAAACATACAATTACTACTGTATTAGTGTTTGTAAAATATTTTATGATTAAAAAATAGGTCTTGAAAAGTTTAGCAACTACTGTAAATCTGCAAAGATAGAGTTCAGAATATGCTAATACATACTTCCCTCCCCTGGATTCTTTATTTCACATGTGCTCCCATGATTCTGGGCTACAGAACTGGATTTTAGAAGTGTAGTGATGAGATCTACATTTCTTCCCATTTTATGTATTCTTCTACTTCTGTAAATGTAAAATCATTTCCTTTTACCTTTGCTAGTGGGTACTTTTGCTACTTTTGCTACTTTGCTACTTTTCCCCAGCATATCTTATGATCCAAATCTTTACCTACAAAAAGCGACGGGTCCTTAAAGTACCTATGTGTGCTCACTCTAAATCTAACTGCATAATATTGCTCCTTTTAAACTGAAAAATCCCTTAGTGACAACTAGCTCATTTTAATGTTCTTTGATTAAAAACAATTGTGATTTATAGAGCGGAGGTAATGGCTTCATTTAAGATCCTACTGTTATTAACAACACAGCATGAGAGCTCTTAAGACAACAGCTTTTTAACAGAGAATGTTATGGAGCAACTCACATGTTTCAATAGCTACAGCCCATCATGCTTTAAAGTGCCCAAAGAAAGAATGTTGCTCTAATGTGCAGGCTGAATGTATACATATCTGAATGAATTTTATGAAACCAATTCCATGCATTTTGTTAATTTAAACTTTTTTTGAAAATCACGTTGTACACATTTTTGTTACGGAATTGTTTGGATGTGTCATATGATATTAGCATATTACAAATGAGAAATTCATTCATTCTGGGTTTCACTAGAAAATTTCCCTATCCCTCACATATATATTAATACTTACCATAAGTTCAAAAAATAGTTTTACAAAATCTTTATTTGGTGATGAATCCTAAAAGCTTAACATTTAAGAAAAGAATGTCTTCCTTCACTCCCTACTATCGAAATTCAATGACATCCAAAGGTAAACAACATTTGGGAGGAGAAGTAAGTGACCTTTACGTTATTAAAACATTAGATGTGTGGCAAGCAATTGAAACTTTTGTATTCCAGAAGGTAAAACAAATTATCCTATCTTGTTGCATATCTATGCAAACATTCACTTAGGAAATATTCGGAGTCAAGTGTATAATGCTGTATTGAAACACCAGGGAGAGCTATTTTTGAAAATCTATTTTTCAGGCCCACACCAATGAGCCATCAAAATTATTATGAGTAATATTCTCATCAAATGGATAGTCAGAGCTTACCTCTAAGGCTTCTCTAGAGGATAGGAATAAATATTTGAATATAAAAGCTGAATGGATCCTCTGGAGCTGTTTAGTAGAAACTTCTTATTCTGTCAATGAGGAAAATTCATACCAGAGAAGTGATTTATCCAAGGTCACCCCAGGGTCATGGAAGATATGGGCTGACTTTATGCTCCTTACGTTACCTCCTGCTGCGTCTGCTCCTCTGCTACTATGCCTTCCCCTTAAACGGGTCTAAATAAAGATCTAAAAGTGTCCAGGCAATAGTTGCAGCTAGCCTAAGCCCATCATAACTTTCTCTTTTTCCAATTACTCTCCATTTTTTCAATCAAAGTCAAAAAAATTTTAGTAGTGTCTCCCTCCTTTTCCCAAAGCTGTGTTGTTTATTACATGCAGAAGTGATAACGCCTGAATTGGCAGTGGTCAAGGAAGCATCCTGCATAAATGGGAGGCTTCTTAATCCCTCTGAATCAGCTGAAAGGACTAGATAAAACATCTCCAGGGTTGCTTCAAATAGAGTAGGATACCAGGCCCTTGAGAAGGACAGGCCGTACAAGGATGACGCTTTAAGGCTGCTTACCTTTGCCCCAGGATTCTAGAGTTTCCAGAAGGAAACATGGTAGGGGAAAAGAGAAAGAAAAGAGTGAGATGGCTTCCCTGAGCCCAGGAAGGAATGTGTTAGACTTATTCTAAATGCAAAGCTGTAAATCAACCTTCTCAACACCAATGCTGTTTGAATTGATAGTCACTGAAAGTGGCTCAAGAGTTTCAGATACATTGCAACCACAAGGTTGCTAAGCATCTCTCTAATGTACACAGAGGGAGACTAAAGACTTTTAACACAAGCCAAGACTATTCAAATAGACGGGTCTCAAATGATCCTGAAAGCAACGTGACCTGAATGCTTCCAGACCCTAATAGGAATGGGTTCTGCTATTGTTGGTTTAAAAATGAAAATGTTATACAACAGCCTTTCCAAATTCAAAAACAATTTCGCTGAATTTCCCTCTGATTTGGTTCATCAACAAGTTTCATTTTATACTTATAGGATGATTACACACACAAAATTAGATAATTAAAGATCAAGAGTCTTACATAAATCAGGGATTTGATAAATAGTAAGATATTGAAAATTTAAGTGATGTTCTTTTTTTCTTATACCAAAATATATTGCTCTGTAATTCTTAAACTAAAATTGTATTTACTGTGTTATATTCTGTGCCACACAACAAAGCAAACATGTCATTAGCAAGATGTAAACGAAGCAAATTTATTTGGTCAAATATAGAAAAACACGGCTTTTGTTTGCTTTTTAAAAAATATTTCATTCAATTACTGGGTGCCGTGTTTATGTGTCAGTATATGTATATATTTAAAATGAAGGCACAGTTTAAACTATTTATCTTCAATTTCAAAACAGAAAAACTCAAACATAAGGGTTATCACTTCTTATTTTAATGCAAATACTAACCATGACCCTCAGATGTGTTGAGCTTTGATTAATTATTATACAAGACTCTAAAATGTCTAAAGAGAGATTGAGAAGACAGGGATTCCATACAAACAGCTCTCAGAACTCACCAATGCTTCTGTCATTCCACTGAAGCACTAGAAAGTCACTAATTACCACAATTTTGTCACCTCTAACTTACCTTATTAGTGATTCTGTTTAAAAATAGTCTCCCACCAAGTTTCCTAGTAGTTGACTTCTTCCCAGAAACTCTCTCTTACCTTGGCTTCAGTGACACTAAATTGTCATGGCTTTCCTTCTCTCTTTTTTTGGCCATTATTTCACGATTTTTCACCTTCTCCTCTACCTAAAATTTAAAATCTTTCAGCACTTATTTTTATAACCTCCTCTTTTCCTAATATAAATTCCATCCCAGGTTAACTTGCAGCCTTCAGTGTCAGTTAACATGGAAAGATAGTTCCCACTATCCCATCCCACAAGCATTCTCTTCGCATCCCACAACCGATGGAGAGGTAGTCCAGGAAAACTGAGCAGAACAGACAAAAGACTTTATTAAACCCATAGTGTATCAGGATCATAAGAGTAAATCATATGAGTAAATCTTCACTTACTCTCCAGACTGAAGAAGTTAAAAAACCTAAATGTCCTGTTTTTAGAGCAGACAATAAGATCGTAACATAATGTTACCAAAAAATAGTATTTTTATGACTTTGAGGACCACTAACAACTAGATCCTGGTGAAGAGATCAGAGGTTGAGAAAAATCAGGTAGAATGTGAGTGGAAGGGAAAAAATGGAGGGAGATCATATATGTTTGTGAACAGCTAAAGACTGTTCATTTTGTTATGTTTTGTTTTAATTTGCTGCTTTTTTGGGTAATTGACTCTACATGTGTACTGTTCCAGATGCTGAAGTCATAATTAAGAAGCTATTAAATACATCAATGCCTAGGACTCCTGGTTTTCATCTCCAGCCTAGATGTCTAGATTTTCCTTTGAGTTTTAGAACCTTACACAAAGCTATTACTCAATTTATCCATTTCATCTCCTGCTAATATTTTTGAAAGAGAACTTGTGTCCTTTCTCTTGTTCTTCTTTCGTTGATGTTCTTTATCTCATTGCCATTCAGGAAGAAACCTAAAAGTTACCCTTAATCACTCAATATTACTCATCATCCATATCAACCTCATACATTCTCCACCATCTCTGCTATTGCTATCCTAGTGTAAGCCACCAAGATCTTTTGCAGGGAAGATTGTCAATACCCACAAGTTGTCTATTATTATTCTATTTTTATTAGAGTTAGATATGCATGTGTGAATTCTATATGGATGAATAATTAATATATGGATTAATAAGTCAAATAGTTTTACAAGGTTTGTTCAAAGATTGCCGCTCCCCCCGCCACCCGCCCATGGTATACTGGCATTCTTCTCCTCATTCCCTAGCTCTAAGTTAGCCATTTTCAATTTTCTTGGCTAATCCTGTTGGCATCTACCTCTATAGCTCTACAACATAAATATATTTAATATACCATTACTTCTTGATTGAGAATGGGGCATTAATTTCCTGCACATTTTGTATTCCCTAGAGTTTCTAATTGTCTAGATTATTTTTTTAAAATTGTCGACATTTCTATTTATCACAAATTCTTTTCCAGTTGTCTAAATCTACTTTTTAGTTGTCTGATGTATTAGTTTCTGCTTCTTGGGGAATCTTTCTCACAACCTATTGACCTATTCTGGACTGGCTGATGTCCCTGCCTGGTTTGCTTCTCCCTTCTCAGCCCTCCTGAGCATTACTTTCACCTTTCTCCTATATTTCCTGTTTTCTTCATCCATGGTTTTCTATTTATAAACTATTCCATGGCTCATTTCCTGGTTTTAGTAGAGTATCTCCTGAAGCAACCTCTTGAGGAATTGTGACTAGGAGGTGTGCTTTTGTACCTTGTGTGTCTTAATATTTTTTGTTCTTCTCTAGCAATTTATTGACAGTGTCTGACTATAATATTCCAGCTTGAAAGTAGTTGTTTTTTATAATTGGAGGGCATGGTGCCATTGTCTTCTAAGCTTCCAGGGTTGCTCTTGAGAACTCTATACCTATTTTGATTCCGGATTATTTATTTATATACTTTTTCATTTTTGTTTCTTTCTTCATTTAGTTTTTGTTTTCTATTTCTCTCTAGCTGTTTTTGTTTTCTGTTTCTCTTTAGTAGTTTGTTGGTTTTTAATTTTGTCCCTCTGAAATTTCATAGTGGGGTGCTTTGGGGGCCTGTGGTGGACTTTTCCAATCTGTAAATTTATTTTTGTGTCTTTGAAAATTCCCTTAAATTCTTCCATTAATGATTTCCTTCCTCCATTTTTCTTGTTCTATCAGGAATACTTTTTATCTGGATATTGGCCCTTGTGGGCTGATGTTCCAGTTTTCTTATGTTACATCTTATTTCCATGTTTTTTTTTCTATTGTTCTACTATCTGGAATATTTTCCACTTTGTATTTTTGTTCTACTATCTGTAATATATAGCCTACTTTAACTTCAAAGCCTACTAAGTTTTTCATTTCTGCTATGCTTTTATTTTAACAAGGGTTTTTTGTTTTTTATAGTCTAAATATTCATGCTATTCTTTAATAGTATCCTCTTCACATGCTGTGTTTATCTGTCTTTTTATCTCTCACATTCTTATCCTAGTTCTTATTGTTTTATTTTTCCTATATACTTTTGTTTTCTCCACATTGATTTTTAAATTTATTTGCTTATTTTGGTCCCTCTTTTATAAGTAAGAGGTTTTCCTCAGATATTTGGTAATTTGTGGTTGACTGATTATAGTGGGATATTAAAACTAATGGTAAGTGTTGGTGAGACTTTGTCCTTTGTCAATGTGGGTTCAGTGGAGAAATCTGTATCACATTTTTGAGAACTCCCCCGGGTACTATTTTTAAGTCTTTCCTCTGTATCTTATCAAATTGCCCAAAGGCACTTTTCCATGCTCTGTGCTTAGCTAGAAGCAGCCTAGAAGAACTGTCAAAGCGAAGTTGAGATTTTCAACAGCCAGTGTGTTTTTGTTAGTTTTACTATTTCCTTTTTTGTACAGACTTCTAACACCTTCATCCCATCCTTGCCACTGTACATGATATCTCCCTGTACAGAGATTTTGTGTTTACTTCTCCAAAACATGCAAACTTCAATCATTCTGCTCTTATGAGAGGGGAAATGGTGTTCTAAGTGTATATAATTTACAACCCACTCACCTTTATTTGGCATCTCCTTTAGCCCTACTTCCATGGGACATGGAAAGACTGATTGCTGACACCCTGAGAAACTCAGTGACAGGTATCTGATCAGTTCCTACCTATCTTAACTGCTTGGTATAGGATTCAGCTTTCTCCTTTTTGCTTGTTCATCTGCTTCTTAGCTTTTAAAGTTTTGTTGCTTATTATCTCCTCTCCTGTTTTTTAAGATTTTATGAGTTTTATAACTAAAATAATAATTTACTATCATACGGTCATGCTTTCATTTTTACTCAGAGTTCCCTGAGTTCTTTATTTCCACTTTACAGTCAAAATTATTTTATAAAATAGAAAGTAGACTAGTATTTGCTTAAAAATCTTGAATCGCCTACTAATTTCCTAAGGATTAAAGCATACTAATAACGTAGTCTTACAAGACATTGTGAGATCAAGTACTTGCCTTCTTCTCTAACATTAGTTCACTTTCCATTGCTCATTATACTCTAATTTATGGTTTCCAGAATGAATAAATAAAAATACAAAAATTACTTGAAACATACCTATATTTAAAAAGTTCACTACATATCTGAAATTCAAATTTTACTGAAAGTCCTGTATTTTCTCTGCAACCCCATATAAAGCAGCCTTCTTTAGGTCATTGAGCAAGCTGAGGCTTTTTTGAGTATCCAGTCCTCAAGTCTGATGTGTGATGTACCAGGAATGCTCTACCCTCTGCCTCCTCCAACTTTCTCCATTGCCTGTCCAACTCAAGTTTCAAGTGTCACCCTAAATGTTACATTCTTAGAAAAGACTTCCTTAATCTCCCAAACCAGATTCTATCTCCTTCTTTCCTTTTATTACCTATGAACTTTAAGTGGTCCTGGCATCTGATTCCATATGATTCCTTAAATATGTTGCACGCAAACAATAAGCTTTATATCCACATATGAATTTCCTCACTCCTGAAGTGAAGGCCTTAGAGAGAGAGAGAGAGAGAGAGAGAGAAGAAGAGAGAGAGACCAGAGAACTGAGTACCATTTTAAATGAACCTGAAAACCAGCCTGTAGCAAAATGATAACCCTAGCAGTTTGTCACATTTTATCCCAAATTTAATACAACACATATCACATCCTACTGTATAAATCTACATTATAAAGTTTTTATCTATGTGAAAAAGATCATTTCTCCATATTATTAAATAAATTCTCATGGTAATTATAGCCTGCATCATTCTATCTAACTATAAATGCATTGCCCTACAATAATGGCTAATACTGAGTACTTAGTAAGGACTGTTATAAAAGCATTAGATTAATAGCTACAAATATTAGAGATATAAATAAATTTATTTTAGATATAAATTTATTTAAACATCACATTAATTCATAAAGAGAAGTTTAACATACCCACATTTTATAGAAAAGGAAACTAACGCACAGAGAGGGTAAGCAATTTTTCCAAAATTGCAGAACTAATAAGTAGTGAATTTTCAATTCAAACTAAACCCAAATACTCTTGATCCAAAGCTATATTTCAGAATATTCATCATGATTCTACACTGTCACAATCTTCCCCTTAGTTGTTCTTCTGTCTAGCATCTCTTACAATCTCATTTCTCCTTTTATCAGTCAGGCCAGCTGAATAGCAATTTTTGTAATTTGCTTTTTCATCTGCTCTCCCACACCACACACAAAACTCTCAACAAAAACCTTTCCCCTTTGTTCCAAGCCTATTCCCATAAAATACCAGTGATTCTACCATTTCTTTGGATATCATCTTAGTCCTGAAACAAACATTGACTGACCATAAAATTGAATACAATAATAATTGACTCAACACATCCTTTCCCTTAACATTATTTTTCAATTCATATTCATAATAGAATGTGAGAATAACTGTGCTTCCCAATGATTTAATTAATACTTTTTCATCCAGGTAGTGAGACTAAGATCATGGGATGCATTAATCTTGTCAGTCTCTTTATTTTTTTTCCTATTTCTATGTAATAATCATAATGGGAAATTATTAAGCCAGGGTTGAAAGATAATTTTAGACAGTTTCGATATGAATTCACTTGATGTTTACACAGACTGCTCAAGTTTTAGAAAGAAAGAAAGAGTACTTAAGAGAAAAAAGTTATTTTAAAGTGAGAGTATATGTTATAAAACACTATATCAAAGACCATATCGTCTGGTTCCAATTCCATTTCTATTTCTAACACATGAATTTGGACAAAATTATTTACTTTGTCCATCTTAAATGAGAATGTTAAATTTTAGCATAGAGGCTCACTTTTATGCTAAAATTCTATTATTTCCATATTATTAGCAAAAGAACTGGCAAATTGATAGAAATGGCCTTTATTCCAGAATTGACAACTAAGGTCAGATGATTTTGACTCCCTCTGAAAAAGCAAAAAATAACAAGATATTTATTCAAATGCTATAATAAAATTGACATAGTTCAGAAAAGAGTTTAAGTTAAAAACAAACTACATTTTTCTCCCTGTCCAGCCCCAAACCTCCACCACCATCTGTGATGGCTTGCTTCATTCTTACTCATTTATGTTATAGGCTCCATAGATTGAGTGCATATTCTTCAAGAAATATCTTCTACTCTTCCTAAAGAACATGGATGGGCAAAGCTCTTCTAACTTCCTCATCTCTCCAATTACTTCTTTTTTTTTTTTTTTGAGACAGAGTCTCACTCTTTTTCCCCGGGCTGGAGTGAGTGCCGTGGAGTCAGCCTAGCTCACAGCAACCTCAGACTCCTGGGCTCAAGCGATCCTTCTGCCTCAGCCTCCCAAGTAGCTTGGACTACAGACATGCGCCACCATGCCCGGCTAATTTTTTCTATATATTTTTAGTGGGCCGATTGATTTCTTTCAAGATGCTGTTGACAAGATTATTCTTGGCCACCAACCAGCCATGTTTGCAAGTGTCACAGTTCTCTCAAGTCAGTCATTCTCAGCTTTGAATATTGGAGTCACTTGGGGATCTTTACAACTACTGATGCCTGCCTGGGTCCCAGCCCCAGAGATTCTAATTTGTAGGTCTGGCATGGGGCCTGGACATTGAGATTGTTAAAAGCTCTCCAGGTGATTCTAATAAGTATCCAATGTTGGGAATTTCTCTGAGTTCCGAAAATGTGTGAAGGAATTCAGACACTGGCTCATTTAAAAGTGTTTTGTTTACCTTTCTGTATCAGTCTCTGCATACTCCTGGTGTATTCTGAGTTAAAAGAAAGAGTATGCACTATTCATTTATAGCTGCAAGGAAATATTGCTATTTAAAAGACAGAAAAATATTGCAGACTTTGCTATATTTGGGGTACCATGTAATTCCTCTTAGGTAGAAAAAAAAGGCCCTTTTCTTTAAAAACAAAAAGGATTTTTTTTTCATTACAAAAAGCAAGACATAGAGCAGAGTTTGAACAAAAAAACATAGTAAACATAATTAATTTCTTTGCACAACAAGGTTCGTATTTGTTATTGTCGATGTAGAGAGATTACTTTAATGCATAACAATTTTAGCTTTGAACGGGTTGCTCCAGAAGCAGGAAGTTTTTTTGTGTTTTTGGATTGTCTTGCAATTTGATTTTTGTTGTTGTTTCATTATTGCAGGTTTTTTTTTTTTCCCTTTTTTTGCAGTTTTGCTCAGGGTGGGGAGCAGTGGTGGGGGATGGGAAAGGGATGACATTGCCAGAGACAGAAGAACTAGAAGAAAAGACTGCAAAGACAGAAGGGGTCCCAGGAACATGAATGTAAGTTAAGCCCAAAGGAAAAATATGGCTGTTATTTTAAAATTTCCTGAGACAGCGTGTAATTAGTAAATTTAGGAAGAGCCATTCCCGAGACCATTATCCTAACTGAAGTATCTAAAGAATGAAAAAACAAATACTACATGTATTCGCTGTTAAATTGAAAATAACTGATGAGCACACTTGTGCACAGAGGGAAGTAAAACTCAGTGGAAGTCAAACGGGGGAGGGATGGAGGCGATGGACGAAAACCTACCGAATATGTACAATGAAATGAACACTATCTGGGTGACAGGCACACTCTAACCCTGACTCAAGCATTACAAAAGTGATCCATATAACCAAAAACATTTGTAACCCCATAATACTTTGAAGTTAAAAAAAGAAAAAAAGAAAGAGCAGCTTCTTATTCTATGCTATAATTCCCAAATCTTTACTACAACTTTATCAACTATTCACCACTTAGTAATGGCTATTTCCCTTGATTTAGAGAATAAAATCTATATTTACAATTTGAGGTGAAACAGACCAGAAAGGCTGGAAAAATATGTGGGGGTGGTAAAGAGATGCTTGTATTGATCAGGGAGAAACCAGCCAAAGCCAGGAATTTAGCAAAAGAGCTCACGAGTAACAACCAAGACATGTAAGCACAATCTCCAGGAATTCTCAGAAATATTTAGAAAGAATATTAATTTCATAAGGTCTAAAATGTAATTAGAATACAAATTATTTCATTAAGAAATTAAAGAAAAATTTGGCCCCATTGAAAGCCAGAGGGCCCAACTGGCTTACACAGTGGTATATTCACGGAGCAGACAGACCTTCTAGTACAGAACTGTTACGTATCTCTTCTTCATGGGTCCCATCGCCCCTTTTAGGGTGAGTACAGTACATCATAAGATTCAGAAAAGATGCTTGGAGCTTTCATCCTATGATGGAGTAGAAGAGCTTAGCATGTACCCTTTACTGAAGAGCTAAGACCTTAAGGGACTCCTGATTTCTTGATTATAGTAATGACCTATTTGTGCCCTGTGAAAAGTCCTGTGGAGTTGCAATGTCTTTTTATATAAAATTATAGTTGCTTCTTGCTGCTTTTGTAAGTGAGATGGAAACCTTATCAAAAGAAGAAAACAAGCCATAAATTGTTCAACATTAGGACAATTATAAGATGCTAAATAGTTTACAAGTTTGTAAACAAAGTATGCTTTGTTGAATTACTGGTAGTTTGTATTTAGATATTTTTCTTCCTTTACAGGCCATAAAATAAGATATCCTTAAATTCTTAGCGATGGTCAATTTTACTAGACTCATAGGATATTCTTTGTGATAGGTCAGCATTTTGTCGTTGTTTTTTTTTCTTATTTAAATAAATAAGGATATTATTTTTATAGAAATATTATTGTAATTTTCATTCCAGTGGTTCCAAAATATATTAAATATAAAACACATAGTAAGTAAAATATAAAAAAAAAATCTGTAGTCAGCTGCCTGTGGACGAACCATCTTACGAGCTTATTAAAAATGCAGATGCTAGGAATCAAACTGCAGTAGACAGGGATGAGGAGCAGAAATCCATTTTTTTGGAAAAGCATAAAGGAATCGGGTTTTAGAAACACTGGACTATATGATAGACCCCCAAACAATCTACAGTTCTGAAGTTTAAATATCTGTGGCTGCTAAGAGCAATGCATATATTCTGTTTGTGTCGTCTGAACATGTTCCTTGTTTATTTTATAAGTTTAAAATTTCTCTTTTCTCCTTCATTATTCCATCTTTGTATCTCTTCATTTATTGCATTTTTCTTTCTCACTTGTTCTTCTTATGTTTCTTAGTTGATTACCTACATGATGTTTTGTTTCTTGTAAGGAAAGATAGTCATTTCAGATAGAGATACAGAAAAGGAAAACTTCAATAAAAAATGAGCTAAGATTCAAGTGTTTATTTATGCAAAGAAGATTATTCCAAAGCACCCTGCAAGGTTCTATATTATATTATATATTATCTATCTGTAAGTAGATAGAAGATTCTATTGCTATTCTGGATTTAGTTTCTAGAACATGACACATATTGGATGCTTAATAAATATTTGTTAAATTAATGAATGAATGAATAATCAATATTAGAGAAGTTGCACAGCATGCAAGCCAACAGAAAAGTCTCTGGAGTCAGCCAAACATACCTGTTCGAGAGATATACTGGTAAGTCATTGAATTTATGTTTCCTTAGCTCAATGTGTACTTCAGATGTATTACCAGAATTTTACAGAATCACAAACAAGAACAAAATTGAAGGAGAGAACTTAAAGAAGGAAGTACAGCACATATACTAATTTAAAGACATCACATTATTCTTAAAGTCAGGAAGGATGTTAAATGTCAAGAAAGTATGTCATTGGATGACTTACATACCATTATAGCTTTGTATAGTCTTTTATATACCTAAATAGATTTTTAAAAAGCAAATTTTCTGCTCAGTAGTGGTTTGTCATCATTTTTTCTTGTTATGATCAGCTTCTCCCTATTGATATTGGACTGAAGGCAATTTTATATTTGAGCTATCAGCTTTATTGATTCATTCAAAATTCATAATCTATGAAACTGGAGTCCATTTTTATTATTTTTCATTGCATTAGAATATAATACTTTGATGGGAGAATAATTACAACTGAAAAAGAAGGAGGGTATGGTTATCTAATTAATGAGAATCTATTACTGAGCTAGGATAATAAAATAAAATTTGAAAAACTTTATTGATTTTTGTTGCTCCATAAATTAATATAACTATATTGGAGACAGAAACATCTCAGGAGTTTTGCAGAGCTTTGCCCTGAAGGAATATGTGAATGTGTTAGTTTGCATATCGAAAGCTGTTTCACTTCAGGAGGGCATCTCTGAAAGATCAGTGGCGGCTATATCCCACAGTGGCTCCACAATTCTCAGACCTGAGGTTCGGACTTGCTTTGAGAAGCAAAGCAGGTCTGCTAACAACCATAGGATGAGAGATGATCAAAGAATGCCCACCCAACAGACAGACACCTGTGGCTAAAAACAATTAGCCCAAGGGACAGTTCGTGCTTAAACTCGTGACTACCTGTCTCAATACACAATAACTTGATAAAGAAAATATGGAGCCACTATATCTCTGGTTAACCCTTCTGGTAAGTGATAAATTTACCTTAAAACTTAGAAGTTAGTCTTTAAAAGATTTTGTAACCATTTCTTTACGTAGATAGAGTTAGTTAAGGGATCCGAAGAAGCCTTTTGAAACACTTTTAACCTAAGAGGAACTACCTGCTGTTATGTAAATCTGTTACCCCTGGCAACGATCACTGTACCTATAAATGCCCATGTAAAACTTCACTCTTGGCTTTTTGTGATTGACAGAGAGATCCAAGGCCCCCTGAGTATCCTGCTTTGCCTATAATCTTTATAAATCTATAAAACTATACCTTCGTCTCTGTGTATTCTTTTATTTCCATTATTTTCCATTTTCTATTATTTTCTTATCTTTTGCAACGACCCCTACCTAAGGGACCCAATTTTTTGCTGGGAGCGTGGTCATCTCCCTGCAGACTTTCTTCTCCTTACTTTATAAATAAAGACAGACTGTTATTGAACAGGACAGAAATGCTCTTACTTAGAAGCAATCTGGGAAAAGTTTGGCATCTGGAAATAAAAAGAGTTAATTCCAACCAATTCCCTACCACTTACTAACTAAATGTGGTGTAGATGAGTTATAAGTTCTGGAATGTGCCCTTTAAACTGAAATATAAATGATCAACAGGAGCCAAATAGAAGAATATTTGAGGAGAGATCATTTCAAGCTGAAGGAATAGCAAGTTGAAAGCAATGAATTGAAAGCAGTGAGTTTGAGAAACATCAGGAAGTTATTCCTGGTGAGTGAGAAGTGCAGTGGGTGTGGCAGAAAGTAGTAGCTTTCAAGGGTAGAGGCTCAGGCAAAAGTCGAATGATCATGCCTTGTAGGCATGGTAAGGATTTAGATTTTATTCCAATTGCAATGAAAGGTATTCAGAGAATACCAAATAAAGGATAAAAGGTGGGATTCTGGCTTATATTTTTAAAATATTACTCTGCCTGCTTTGGAGATGAATTATGGGAGGTCACAGGCAAGTTCTACTAAGAAGCTAGAACAGCAGTGCAAGAATGAGTGGTAGTCATGGATTTGAGCAGCCAGGAAAAGGGTGCACGCTGTTTTTTATTTTTTAGTGTGTTATTCCCCCTTCCTTTCGTCACCTTCCCTGTACTGTGGTGCTACATACTGAGAACCATATTTCCCCAAGTGCCCTACTGGCAAGCTTATGCTTTAGACTCTGCCTATTATAGGCACTCACACAAAATCTAGAAGAAGGAAAAGAGTTAGGATTTATTCTTTCTCCAGCAGTGGTGTTGGCAGCTTGGATTTCTGGAGTGGTGGCAGTGATTTCATGCAGCTTCTTAAGATCCAAAGTCTCCTAGCTGTGTCCTGCTTCTCTGATACTGTTTCAGTGTTGAATTCTTCTGGTTTTATAATTTCTGAGTGATGTCCTCAATCCTTACATTGACTCCTCTACCCCTCCAAAAATATTGCAAGCAGTTCATCTTGTATTATTAAATCTTTCTGTTTAAAATATACAGATTTCTGTTTCCTTGACTGAACTCTGCCAATATAGTATTTTTCTTGAGCTAGTTGTAGTTTCAAAGAATCATCTCTCAAAAATGGGAATCTGGGAATGGTTTTCTGTCCTGGATGGGTTTGAACAAAGTGATGACTTCATGTCCAAGAGAAAATGGGATGTTGGCTATACATGGCATTCAGACAAAGTAGCCAGTGGGGCATGAATTAATGACTGCAAGTGCTCCACCATGGACTCTGGCTACATTGGAAAATGATATAAAGAAAATTATGAGTTCAGAGGTTTAAATTCTTCTTGTCAAGTTATAAACAGAGAACTGGAGTATTTCAATGACTGCCCTAAAATAATTTCTTATCTCTTATTTACTAGAGATAGGATGGCCAATATGGCAAAAACGAGATTCAAAATTTAACTCAGCGGGTTTGAAAAATTACAATGTAAATTGAATTCAGAATACTAATAAATCTCTAATTTTACATTTTTTGCATTGAAAAAAAACAAGGAATAAGACACGGAGGGTTGGATGGGGACATTACAGCTGACTTAGATGAATCTATTAAACTTGAACCTCTAAGTCCCGCAGTGTTTCCTGAAGGAAGCAGCCCTATCTTCCTTGAGTGAAGGGCCAAATCCTTTAGCTCATCTGAAGCAGCTGTCTTACAAAGAGTAGCCACTCTCTTCAAGATCATCCACTTATCACCTGTAGTTATATCTGAACCATATCGGAATGTGGCTCAGGATCAAATATAACACAGTATGGCCATGAGGAAACACATTGCACACAACCTGAGGCCACATCCCTGAAGCCCCTTGAATGGAGGAAACTGAGAATCTGCCAAAAGTGTTTATTGTAAGTCCCCCTCCCAACCTTCCCCAAAGGAACCTAAAGACATTTGCCAGAATCACTGTGCAGTGAGAAGAAGGAAATAATCAAGCTTATCAAGCTTTGGAAAGATTCCTGGACACTGAATCTGAGCTGACACTATTTCCAAGGGATTGAAGATATGTGCCTCTATGGCCCACGAGTCACAAAGAGGACTTCCAGAATTCATGTGACAAAGATCTAGTTCAAATTCATTAGAGTTGAACCCAGTTGATCTGACAACCTTTTTTCCAAGTCTTTAAATGTAGCGTAAATAGGTGGTTTCCCTAGAGATATGGTACTACATTTGTCTTTATTATTTTGATAGGGATAAAATATTCCAGATCCTTATACTTGGTTCTATCTGTCATAAGAGTTCTATTTTTTTTGAACTGGGGTAATAATATGAAATTATTGAAAGAAACATCCTTATATTCTTGCCTCTTTAGTCTGTGAGAAGATAGCTGGGTCATAAAAGATAATAGCAGACTACTTTAAACTTAAGTAGGTAGTGACACTAATTGCAGCTGATGTTCCAGGGTGTCATCTCTTTGCTAGAGCAAATTAACACATCCATTCTCATTAAATATGCAGATTTTGGCCTGGCAACTGCTCCCACCCATGTTGTAAATATTAAACAACATTGGCAGCAGTAAAACTTCATTCTTTTACTTCAGGAGTGTATCAAGTTTCTGATTACCTTTCATGCTACTGTTCAGGGTACTTGATCATTGCACCATCACCCGTGTATTATACTGTTCCAATTCATTCATGATCTCATCCTAGTCAGACCTGGTGAGCAGGAAGCAAATAATATACTAAATATGTTTATGAGACATACACATGCATGAGGAAAGAGACACACCTCATAAAAATTCAAAGATCTGTCATATTCATAAGTCTCTAGGAATGCAGTAGAATTATGGAATGCCCAGATAACCCCTCCAAAGTGAAAGTGCTTTCCCCTGCATTTCTATGACACAGAAAGTGACACAATGTTTAGTCAGCTTCTTTGGATTTTGAAGGCTATGTGTCCTTCATAGAATATGCTGGTCTGAATTACTCAACAGGCATTTTTTATATTAACCACAATAATGTCCTTCCATAGATGTCTGTGTCCTGTGGAAGCTGAGACTATGTTGCAGTACTTGGCAAAAGAAACTATACAAACACACTGAAGTTAAGGACTTTGAGTTGGGGAGATGAGCCTGGATTATCCAGGTGGATCCAATCTAATCACATGGGTTCTTAAAAGCAGAGAATCTTTCCTGCTGCTGTAAAAGGAGATGTGACTGTGGAAGAATAGTCAGAGAGAGGCAGCGTGGCTGAATGTGAAAATAGAAGGGCTAGGAAGGTCACAAGGCAAGAGATGTGGGCAGCCCGTAGCAGCTGAAAAAGCAAGGTGATGGGTTCTCGACTAGAACCTTCAGAAAGGAATGAATCCCTGACAACTCCTTGGATTTAGCCCGGTCAGACCAATTCTGAATTTCTGACTTACAGATCTAGAAGACAAAAATTTTTCTTCTTTTAGTCCACTAAATTTGTAGTGATTTGTTACACAGCAATAGAAAACTAACACAGGACCAGAGCAAGAAAAGGTTCTAAAGCTGGAGCTGGGACAGTGTAAGTTGCTTTCCTGCCTGGGCCTTAAGACCCAGCAGAATAAAAAGTGCTGCAAATGTCTATTGCAGAGAGGACTGCTGACGGGTCCTCTGGGAATCCTGATAGGAGAATCATGATGCAGCCTCCTAGAGCTTTTGATTGCAGCTATAGCTCCATACACAAATAACTTATTCACATTTTGAAAATCAGTTCTGGAGCATGTTCCTGAGGTCTGGTAGAGACCAAATGCCTGACCTGGAATGTCAAGTGCGTCTGTAACCTGATTTGTCATTTATGAATTTGTCGTTATTTGATCCACGAAATCGTAAAGTTGGTGTGCACAGAAGCACTCCAGCTTCATTCTGCAGTTCATGACAAAAAAAAAGAAAGCTAGCCACAATGACAAAATTATTAAAGTTATATACAGGCTCAGCAATATTATATTCCCCTTAACAAGTCTTATCTGATTACTGCCCTGTTGTCTTTTCAACCCATCAACTCCAGAGGTCAAAGATAAATTCCTAATATGGGTCCATTTCCTAATGGACTGACCAGCCACCTGGAGACAGAATGATTACAATGGAATCCTTATATTATGGAGGCGGCAAATTTTTTTCTTCACTATAACATTTACTTATTTCAGATATGGATATATCTGCCTTGTCCATAATGCTTCTTCTAACACCACCATCCCTTGCCTTATTCATGTCTATGGTGACCCATACAACATAGTTTCTTTCTAAAGAGCTCATGTTTCTGCAAAATAAGTAAGGTAAATGTCCTTCCCAGTTCTACCCTGTATCCCATCATCCAGAAATAGCTTGCCTTTTATAAGGTCAGAAGACTTGTTCAAGACTCATTTATGGGCCCAGCTGGCAGAACACTTGTGACTTTGGGTTGCTGTCCTACAATATACAAAATAAATTTGGAACAGTATTTTGATCCTATAAACAATGAATAGACCTGTTCCTTCCAAGGCGAGAATAAAAGGATCTGGAAACCGAGCAGTGGAAGACGGTAAACGTGGGCTTCTATCATGAAAGCCTCTAACAAATCTCATGAATAATTTTTCCTTGTTCCTAGAATTTTGGATGCTGATATCTTAATGTAACTAATTACAAAGAAAGGAATACTTTCGCTAGGAAATATAACAATGTTTTAAATGAAATAAAATTGGCACTTTTTTGTGAGTATGCTTCATCTTCTCAGCTCTGTACCTTCTTTCCTCCTTCTTGCTCATTTATCAGGCTATGTCTGCATTACTCATCATATACATATATATACATATATGATTAGCACTGCAATGTGTGTGTAATGAGTAATATGATACCAAACAATGGTAACAAATGCCACATTAGGAAGCGATGGAATTTTAACCCAAGTATGCGTGATTCCAGTTCATGCTGTTTTCACTGCAGCAACTTCTTCCCAGATGTTTATTGAGGGCTTACTATACGCCAAAGTCTTCATGTATTATAATTCATTTATTCTTCACAACAGCCCTCTAAAGGTAGCAGTCAGGATATTCAAAAATCTGGCATGTAGTCAGGATATACTCTAAGTGTTAATAGCTGTGGCAAACTTTTGAACCTCTGTTTGCCCATCTGTAAAATGAGGCATTTGGACTTAATTATTTTGTTGGCCACTTTTGACCCTAATCTTAGGGACCATATTATATTTTTCCTTGTTCCTCCTTATTCTGTCTGTAATAATAACTTTGCTTTTGTAAAATCAGAAGAACTCTATTTCTAGCACTTATGATATATGTTAGGGATAATTCTACATATGTGTATAGCTTTTCTTTATCTAGACAGATTTTATTTGAACAACAGTAACACACACAAAAAAACATCCATTTACAAAGGTGAAAGTGAGTTCATTTGTAAATGGGGAGTGTGTTCTTTGTTTTTTGTTGTTGGCTGGTTATTGTTTTTTTGTTTCTTTTGTTTTTTGTTTCTTTGTTCATGTTGAAATATGAATATGAAAAGAGATCCTGTGTTCACATTGGCCATTCACTGGCTTAGTTTTTATGTTATCCCATAATGCATTCAAATGTGAGTTTCAGGTATTTTTATATGTATAAGATAGAGCAGCTTAATTATATTTCAAAAATTAAAAATGAGAGAATTTGACTTCCATAAACTTGACAATGGGATTGTCCATAATGAAATCTTTGAAAAAAATACTAAGATTAATTGTCTTTACTATTAGTTGTCTGTACAATTAATATATAAGTGCATTTTTACCACCTGTGTGGGAAAAAAAGAGATAAATTTCATTTGTGGGATATAGATGAAAAGTTCAATTAAGATTTTGATTGTATGTTTTCTTTATTTTCCTCTATTTCATTATACAAGCATCTCCTTAACACAGGTTATGTGTGTGGCACTGTGCCATGCTACAGAGCACTGCTCAGGTGACAGCGTCTGCTGGGCTGCCTTTTCTGGAGGTGAGCCCATTGATTTTCACAAACAAGTGTATAAAAGCTTAGAACACATCAGCATTTTCTTTCACAAAAAATAAATAAATAAATAGTAAAATGGAACCAAAAATCAGTGTTCATCTTGCTAGCTGTTGAATTTTTAAGCTGTTTTGTAATAGAATGTTTTAGATGTAAATGTTATTGGCAATTAGGCTTGATTATTTGCCTTCCTTGTTTTCTTCAGTCAGAAGCATTATCTTACAGATAACATTATTTTCTGCAGCTAACTGGAAATGAGAAGGGAGAAAACAATTTCACCAGCCAGTGTGATTAGTGTAGATACATAATTGCCTGCCTATTTACTTTGAAGTTGTCATTTAATGAAGTGGTTCTAACTAAAACTCTAATGGAGAAAAACTCTTAATTCCTTTTTAATATTTCCCTATGTCTGAGAATGTAATTTCAAATAAATTTGAATGTTGATTGCTAAATTATATCCTTTCCCAACAGCACATCAAGTTGTTTCACCGTTTATAGACAGCATAACAGATCATTTAAGATGTTATACAAAATAAACAGCCAATCATTAGAGGATAATCATAAGTCCAACCAACATGCCAATTCTTATACAATCAACCCCACTGAAAATTTTTTAATCCAATGTCTTTCAATATATTTATTCTGATAAGGTTATCAGTTTTCATATATTTTTCTGTATTCTATTACTTATTAAAATTACATGTAAATAAATTCTTTATTATAAAATCAAATATAATTTTTCCATAGAAATTGTACAATTGATATGTTTAATTTCTCTATTAAACCTATCTATTCAGCATCATTCTAAGTGAAAAAAGTCAATCTCAAAAGTTCTCTTACTGTACAATTCCTTTTATAAAATGAAAAATTTATAAAATGGCAAAATTATAGAAATGAACAGGCTAGTAGTTGCCAGGTGTTATTGATGGTGAGGGAGTAGGTGGGTATGTGTGCTGATGAGGGATAATCATGGAGATCTTTGTGGGAATGGACTAGATCTGTATCTTGACTGCAGTGATGGTTACCTGAATCTAAGCATGTGATAAAATGGCATAGCATACACAAACACACACACACACGCACACGCACACGCACACACACGCACATTGCGCCCATATCAGTTTCCTAACTTTGATATCACACTCTACTTATGAAAAGTGTAACCAGTAGGGAAAATTTATGGAAGGGAACATGATACCTCTCTGTATTACTTTTGTAATTTCCTGTAAATCTATAATCATTTCAAAGTAAAGTTTTAAAACTATATCTATCAAGGTACTATAGTATAGTAGTTAAGTTCATAAGCTCTAGAAATAGATTGTTTGGACTGGAATCCTGGCATTATCCCTTATCAATTTATCTTGTTTCAGCCATATGACCTTAGATACATCCAGGAAATTGTACTACAGTTATACTTATCTGCAAAATTTAGATAATAATACTCCCCATATCGCATGTATTTAATTTAAAACATTTACTGGGCAATAGGCAATGCTATTACAGTATTTTTTTATCATCCTCCTCCTCAAGATTATCGATTCCATGATTTATGGAATTACTGAGTCAGAATTAGCCTTGAAGTTAGAGTTCCAATTTGTCAGAGACGGGTATTGTTTAGGACTGTTGTCCCGACCTACATAATATTAGTGTCCTTTTTCACTTGCAAATAGGTCTTATTTGGATTATTCAACATATGGTCACTTTATTTAAAAGTCTATTACATTAAACTCAGATTCAGCACATGTTGGTCTTCTTCTGTACTCTAATCCATGTGGTGTAAAAAAAACTCTGTCTAAAAATAATCAACAATAAAAAACTTTGTATCACATATGGCAGTCTATTTTCTTTTTAGGCATCACTAATTCTAAAGTTCTTTATATAATTGAGTTGAAATCTGACTCTCTAAGATGATCTATAAACTCCCATGATCCCAATCCATCTTCTGGTGCTATACAAATAAGACTAATTTCTCCTTTCATTTATCCCTTTAATATCTCTGAAGCTAACTATACTTATTATGTTCTCAACCCTGCCTCCTCCCTGTCCACACATCTCAGCATGACCTTTTTGCTTAGGTTTAATATCTTCCATTCCATCTACCATTTCTAATGAGCAAATACCTTACATTTGTCATTGCTTTTCTCTAGAATCATTACAATCTGCCATTGCTTCTTTTAAAATGTGATATTTGAATTTAACACCCACCCAGACACGATCTATGAGTAGAGTGGGACTTTGCCTATTTAAAACTTTGGATACACTCATGAATACAGTTTAATATCATGTTTGCTTCATCGGCAACCATGACACAATGTGTAGGTACTTGAGTAATCAACATGAGAAACTGGATGCTATTACTTTCTTAGCATAGCCCACAATCGAAGTTATAATAATTTTCTTGATGTCAAGACTTTGACTGTAGGTAATAAGATTATATATTTCATAACTACATAGATTAATATATAATAAAACATATATTAAATATAAGTTAAGGATTAGTAATAAATCAAATGAATAATTGTGTTGTAAATTATATAAATTATATGTTAAATGGATAAATTTTAACATATAAGTACTTACATTGGTCATAAAATTATATTTATGATCATATATTATTATATATGTGTATGCATAATAGTGTACCTCAGAAAATAATCTCATTACATAATATTTTATCATGTTTACTGAAATGCAAATGGTAAAGAATATAATGTATACAACTTCAGTTTGGGGAGAATAAAGATGTTTTCAGAGAATTGAGTCTAAGCTTCCAATCTGAATATAATAGCAGGTGTATTTGGAGAACATCATGATAATGAATGTTGTATTTCTGTTGGATATATTGATACTAAATAAAAATTTTTATTGTAGCTGGTTAATTTCAACAAAATGTAATATATTCTATTCTAATGTAAACAGGTTCTACTATTTATGATTCTTACAATCGCCTTCTAGTCCAAAACATAAAAATGTACTCTCCATGGTTAGCTATGTTTTATTAGTACTACCTTATAGCAGCCTGTGTAGATATATTTTTGTCATTGCTTCACATTAAAATATATCTGAGTACTGCATGAGAGTATCTAGGAATTGGGTAGTTAAATCATCCCTGAGAATATTGTTGCCACATAGCAACTCACTGTTTGCATTGCCTGTAAAGGAATTCTGGTAAAATAAAATATGAAAATAAAAAAAAAAAGGATAACTTGGTTCCTTTGACTGAAAATAAATTGAGATAATATGTCATATAAAATGATTATTAATAGAAACAGAAAAAAAGAGTAAATGTATGCTATGTATAAAGAATAATGGAGTTTAATCCCACGCCTCTTAAAATATTTTATTAACAAATTTACATGTGATTTTGGTGTAATCTTTTTAATTTATAGCCAGGTAGAGTGATATTAAGAAATAACTTCCTCAGCATTAAGAACAATGACTAAACCACATAAAAGGTATGATAAGTGTGAATCTGAGTTTTTGAGACATATTTCTTGCAAATGAAGTACCAGAACTCTGTGGAAACAAAAATCAAAGACTTGAGTCTTTTTTTTTTGAATCTGAGTCTCGCTCTGTCACCTCGGCCAGAATGAGGTAGCTAGTTCACAGCAACCTCAAACTCCTGGGCTTTAGCAGTTCTCCTACCTCAGTCTCCTGAGCAGCTGGGATTACAGGCACATGCCACCACACCCAGCTAGTTTTTCTATTTTTAGTAGAGACAGGGTCTTGTTCTTGTTCAGGCTGGTCTTGACCTCCTGACCTCAAGCAATCCTCCTGCCTCAGCCTCCCTGAGTGCTAGGATTACAGGCTACTTTCAAATTCAAGGTTTGATAAATCAAAGATATATAATTGGGATAAATATGCATAAAAAGGCTTCAAATTTTGATTGAAAGTGAAATTATTATAGAAAACAATAAAGAGAAGAAGATATAAACAAACCATTGAAGTAAGAGGAGGAATCTGCAAAAGAGATACAAGGTTAAACTAGTAAGAGGAGGAAAAAACCTTGTATTAATTAATAGGTGAGAAAGAAAGAATTCAAAATTTATTGTATACTTTGTCTCTCCCAGCCATATGGTATAATAGCAGCAGTCCCCAACCTTTTGGCACCAGGGACTGGTTTCATGGAAGATAATTTTTCCATGGACCAAGGGTCTGGGGGGGAGGGGATGTGTTTCGGGATGATTCAAGCTCATTACTTTTATTGTGCACTTTATTTCTATAATTATTGCATTGTAGTATATAATAAAACAATTACACAAATAACCATAAAGCAGAATCAGTGGGAGCCCTGAACTTGTTTTCCTGCAACTAGATGGTCCTGTCTGGGGGTGATGGGAGACAGTGACACCCAAAAAGTATGTTGTTTATGTCCAGTCTACTCTGTAATCTCGTTTGGTTGCTGTCACTGCAGAAAACCCTGCTTCACAAAGATAGAATATTAGAAATGGAAGGAGGCTTTTCGATGTTTTTGTGGCAGTCTCAGCATATTCAGCCTTGACTTTAATCCAGAAGATATGGAGATTTGAAGTTGTCTCAAACATACTTTTAAGGCCACCACCATTTGCGATTTCAAGCAGTTGATTCTCTTCTAGCACGGACAAAGTCAATTTGCCTGGTTTATCCACAAATGGGTCACAGATCCATTCCTTCCCGGTTTGGGGGTCTTTTGTGGTTACGAAATGATGCTCAGACTCTTTTGAAAGCTGAGATAAGTGTCCTGCACCACCTGGGAGAAAGAAGGCCCTGGCTTAGCCTCTTTCAAAATCTCTGCTGATGTTTGAAACATGTCAAAAATCCCCATGTTCACTAGTCACTACAATAATTCCAGTTTGGCTTTGAATACAGCCACTTTATCTGCCTACTTGAACACAGTTGTTGTTCTCCGCCTAAGGGATAGATTGAGTTTGTTGGGTAGGTTGAATATGTCACACAAGGAAGCAAGTTTTAGAACCCATTCTGTGTCACTGAAATATGCTGCCTGTGGTGACTGTTTTTCTAAAAGAAATCTCTGGAGCAGCTCTCATAACTCAAAAACTCTGATCACTGATCTACCTTTAGAAACCCAGCTCACTTATGTGTATAAGAAAAGACGTGTGTGCTCTGTGTCCATCTCCTCACAGAGCTGTGAGAACAGATGTGAGTTAAGGACCTGTACTTCAATGTGGTTGATAATTGTAATCATATCCTGCAAAACGTTTAATTCAGGTGATAGTTTTCAGCCGGACAGTATTTCTCTATGGATGACTCAATGCGTAGACTCACATTCAGAAGCCAATTCCTTGACCCAAGTAGTGAAACTAGAAAGCCGTCCAGTCATGGCAACCACTCCGTCTGTGCATATACTGACACAAAGTGACCAATGCAGTTTTCCTGATACGTAATCATTCAAAGACTTGAATAGTTCTTCAGCTGTAGTGTGCATTGGCAACAAAAACGCACATGACATATCCTCATGTACATCCTCCTGAAAAATACCTCACATACAGAAAAGCATTGTTGCCTTCCTGTCAACATTGGTAGATTCGTCAACCTGGATTGCATACCATGGTGACTTATTAATCCTCTCTAATAATTGTGCCTCAATATCCTCTGCTATTTTATCAGTTCATCTAGTTATGGTGCTAGCTGACAGAGGAACACGTGCCACCTTTTGAACTGTAGCCTCTCCTAAAAGTTCACGGCCAATGTCCTTAGCAGCAGGCAGGATCAACTCTTCACCAATAGTAAAGGGCTTCTCAGGTTTAGCAATGCTGTTAGCCACTAAGCGTGATGCTCTCAGTGCGGACACATTTGATAAAATGGTGTCCTTCAATAATTGCTTCTGTTGTTTGTGTTAATTTTTTTTTTCTTTTGAAAAACTCCAAAGGGTTGTCTTTTTATGCAGGGTGCTTGGTCTCCATGTGGTGAAGCAGTATTGAAGGTTTCATGGCTTTGCTGGATAGCCAGTCCCCACACATTATAGACAGTGGGTTTGGAGAATGTGAATCACCTGTTGCAATGTACCCACAATTTAAGTAGGACTCCTGGTATTTTCTTTTAAATGCAGCTTTCATTTTGTTGGTAGTCTTAGAGTCTTCTTCTGTGTCACCATTGGGTCTTCCCCCTTTTCAAATGTTTGGTTTTTACTCATTTTTGCTAGGGTTAGCTTGTGGGCTTACCAAAAGCATGACTGAGGCAAGTGTGCAGTGCGGGAAAGAGGCACTGGTGGAAGCGGTAAATAAAATATGGGCGAGTCACAGGCAGACTAAAGTAAGTTTCAGATTCTGACTTAAAGCCTACCACCAGATGTAGCTGTAAAATTGAAGTACATCAACTCACTTGCCACTATAAAGTCTGCTACCAGATACAGCTTAATCGTCACTTGCTACTCACTGATAGGGTTTTGATAATGAGTCTGTAAGCAATTGATTTATTATGGTCTCTGTGAGGTCGAACCTCTCTGCTAATGATAATCTGTATTTACAGCCAGTCTCCAGTGCTAGTAACACCCAGCTCCACCTCAGATCATCATTAGATTCTCATAAGTAGCATGCAACCTAGATCCCTCACATGAGTAGTTTATAGTAGGGTTCCCGCTCCTATGAGAATCTAATGCCCCACTGATCTGACAGGAGGCAGAGCTCAGGTGGTGATGCAAACAATGCGGAGCAGCTGGTTGTAAATACAGGTGAAGCTTCAGTGGCTTGCCTGCCTCTCACCTCCTGCTGCGCTGCCCAGTTTCTAACAGGCCATGGACCAATACCAGCCTGTGGCCCTTGGGGGTTGGGGACTGCAGGTTTATAGTATATGCTGTATCTGATTTCAATCTCACAACAAAACCATAAAGTGCATTTTTACTGTTGCTATTCTATATCTAAGGTGATTTAGGTGCAGAAAGCCAATGGCAGAAAGGGTGAAACTGCAATTAATATCCAGGTCAAGTTTCTATCTTATTCTGCCTCCAACTTATTAGGAAATATGTGGAAACCAAATTATAAGTCATTACAGAGAAAGTGGTTGATGGTAAAACATACCCTGAGAGTTCTGTTTAAAAAAAAATGGAATGACAAGAGTAATAGTGAAGTAGAATTGGGAAGAAGAAAACTTAGGAGCTGAGTAAAATGGACAAATTTGGTGAGAATTTATTTGGGTAATTGTTTAGGGTTAAGCTTTGAGGGATGGACGCGCTTGAAGTTCTGACTTGGGTGGGGCAAAGGCAATATATGTTACCTAAATAATTGCCCCCTCATAATATGCTGAAATAAAAACATAAAAAATTTAAAAATGAAAAAAAAAAGAGTAGGCAGCATTGAGGTAGTTGACCATGGATTCTCAGCTGGGTAGGAATCAAGTAAAGAGATGATGAATTGAGAGTTACAGAAACACTAAAGGAAAAATCTTTATGACGGAGACTATTTCTGACAAAACATTTTAAATTTTCACTTTAGCTCCACAATCATAGGCATTTGTTGATAAAACAACCATTTGACATACTTCACCAATAGTCAGTGCATATTCATTTACAAGCCCAACCAACAACAAAAAAAGAATGTACATATGAAGAACGGACAAAATATGAGATCTATTTTGTCCTCATTAAACATCGAGTAAAGTGAACTATAATTTTTTAAATTTTTCTTTTTCTTTTTCTCTATTAAAATTCATGTGTTCATCTTTTGTTATAATAATTCATTGTATGCCTTCCTACAAGGTCCTTAATAAAAGTAAAGGAGGTAAATTTATAATTGATTTTAAAAATTTAATGGTATTTTGCTTTTCTTTAATGAAACATAATTGACAATAAACCAGGTGCAGTGCTGAGCACCTGTAGTCATAGCTACTTTGGAGGCTGAAGCAGGAGGATAACTCAAGCCCAGGAGTTTGAGACCAGCCTAGGTGATGTCGTGAAACCCCATCTCTAAAAATAAACAAATAAATATATTTTTTTTTTTTTTTGAGACAGAGTCTCACTCTTTTGCCCGGGCTAGAGTGCCATGCTGTCAGCCTAGCTCACAGCAACCTCAAACTCTGGGCTCAAGCGATCCTTCTGCCTCAGTCTGCCAAGTAGCTGGGACTACAGGCATGCGCCACCATGCTCGGCTAATTTTTTCTATATACTTTCAGTTATCTGATTAATTTCTTTCTAATTTTTAGTAGAGACAGGGTCTTGTTCTTGCTCAGGCTAGTCTCGAACTCCTGAGCTCAAACAATCTGCCCGCCTTGGCCTCCCAGAGTGCCAGGATTACAGGCGTGAACCACTGTGCCCGACCAAAAAATAAACAAATGAATATTTTTTTAAAAAATTAAGATATTAATATAAAATTGTCTGCTATGATTACTGCTGGAACTAGGCTTTTTGTTTTCCACACTTCTGATGAAAAGAAAATGCTAACTTTCCTTTCTGCTACTCATTCTCTCAATCTCTCCTCCCCATTTCCCATCTGATAAACACACATCCTTCTTTCCAAAGCCAATTGAAAGAACACCACTCTTCGAGCCTCGCCTAAGACCCACAAAAAGTCATCCTACAAGGAACTAACCACTCTTCATTGTGTCAAAGGTGACAGACACTTCATTGTGTCAAAGGTGACAGACACTTTGGTGTTAGTTGTTAAGAGAATAGAACTGGCTGGGCAAGCTGCCATCGAGCCCTGGCCATGTTGAGAAAGTCGTTACCTTCCCTGGGACTCAGTTTCCTTATGCATATTATACTTATTTCTTTATCTCGACTTTTATATGGCATCTTATTGGTGATCATATATATGTATGTATATATAATACATTAGACAAATATTAGACACATGTATTATAATGTATTAAATAAAACGTACTAAATGTTGTCCTTATCCCCAGAACCTGACAAAGTTCTCATAACATATAGTCAATAAATACTTTTTTAAATTTGTAAATGAACGTTAAAAACAACAGTATTAGCAATCTGTCCTTTACTGAGAGCACTGGCCCATGCCGCACTTTACTCAAGCACTTTACTCAAATTCTTAATTAACCTTAATAATCATTAAATAATTTATATACTACCTTCATTTTATTGTTGATATAGCTGAAATTTAGAGTTGAATAACTTGTATTGGGTCACAGAACAAATATGAGTTCATGTCAATCTGATTTCAATACTGAGTAAATGAGTGAATGAAACAAATGTGTCATTCAGTCAAGTTAAGCCCACACATGACAGTGGAAAAGATATCCAGAGTCTACAATGGCTCCTGCTCTTTGACTTCTGGGCATGTACTATTTGTGTGTGAAGTCCCTCTCTTATACTTGCATTCTAGCCATCTTGTACCTGGAGAGACAGAATGAATGACTTGTGCACCACCATTTGGAAGTATAAGGACAAAGTTTGTTTCCAGAACCTTATGTGCATAAAATCTGCTCTAACCAAAAAAGAAATTATATTGTATTCTTTTTTAAAAATGCCTCTTCAGCTATAGTCAAGTGAACAATTCATTTGATATATATTTTAAAAATCACTTAAAAAGCTATCTACACATAATTGCTAACTTTAAGTTTATCCTTTATAGTGCTTTAAAAATTCCATATCACTTTTATATTTATATAATTACACTCTCAATGATTTCAAAATTTACAAATCTTTCATCACTTTGAATATTAGGCAAAATCCTTTGCTAACTATAGTGTCACTCAATTTTGATGCAAGGTTAGATTTGCTCCCAGAGTTGCTAGGTGAACGTTGATGGCTTTGAGGCTTTTCACATAGAATCAGTGGGAACTTGTGATTTATCAGTATGAGATTGAGGGAGAGGTAGACGCCTTGAAAAACTAGATGAATAGTGGGCCATTCACTGAGCTTGGGGCCCAGGCAGGGGAGAGGGTTTGGGAGTGAAATTATGTGTTCTATTTGGAAAAGCAAGGTCTGTGAAATCTGTGTTTATCCAAGTAGAGACATCCAATAAACTCTTGGAAATGCAGTGCAGGCCTGGAGCTCAAGTGATTTGGGCTCTTCCCTTAGGCCTCTCTGTCCTTGTAAATACCCTCCGGGTTTTCTCACAGCAGAGGCTAAAGCCTAAGAACTTTCTTTACGGTACTTGGTTACTCACATAGTGATTGGACACTACTCTTGATACCAGTTCTAAGTGCTAAATGAATTTTAGAGCTGCAGAATTTTTCTGCAAAATATCCTAGAAGATAATTTGTTTTACTCTATGAAACCTACCTACCAACTAACAAGTCCTATTACCTTTCAGCTGGAATTTTATTCCAACAATGGAAAATCAAGAGAACTGGGATGATCTGATCCCATTTGGAGCACTCTATCCTCATTTTCATTGGGGATCTTCCTGGTAATAGTAAAATGTAAATTATATACTCTCTGTTTTTTGGTGAAAGCAACACTGAAAATAACTAGGTAAATATAATAGCTTAGAGGGTAAAATAAGTGTTCCCATTTTGCAAAAGAAGGATCATGTTTATCACACAACTCTTCTTAATTTTCTAGTAATGGTATAGCATTGCACTTTCAAATAAAAAATTGAAATTAAAACGTAAAATAAAAAAAAAACGGAATAAGTCTTCCCAGCTAAGCCCTCATGGTCAGCGTGCTATGGAGCAGGCACCTCTCTTGCAAGAGTGTCTCTCTATCTTCCCATTGTGAGGCATATTTGAGCTCCCTTACTGCAGAAGATTGGGTGCACCTAGCAACAAAATAATCCATCCAGCCCAGATTGCAGAAAGGATAATTCGATAGGTCCACCCATTACCCATGCAAAGATAATATTTTAGTCATGCCTAAAATAATACAACCCTTGTACTTTAACCATTTTGCTAACTGTTGATTTTTATCTCTGTAAGAATTCCAGAATTCTCACCACATGGGCTTTTTAAGTTTCCATTATTCTGCCTGGAATGTTCTTTCTTTAGTTCTTCCAAGGCTAATTCCTTATTCAGGACCAGGCTCAGTTTGTCCCTAGAAGAAGCCTTAACTGACCATGCTAACTGCATCCCTGTTCCCCCCTATTTCATTACCTTGTGCTATTTGCTTCGTAGTGATTGGGACTACTTGAATGTTATTTCATAATTTATTCATTTGTTTCTTTACTTTTTAATATCTTCCCCCAATAGAATGTAAGCCTCTTGTTTACTGCCAGGATAACATCTAGGCCATAAATCAGTCCATAAATTTAAGAGAAAAAAGACATGTTACAATGACTAGCTGTGTTTTTCTGAGTTTTCACAGCACCTTCTTGAAACCTCTACTACAACATTTACTATTTAGCAATATAATCCTCCGTTAGACTCTGACCTCAGAGCATAGTAACATTCTATTCATTTCACACCAATTACAGACAGTGACTATTAAATATTTATAGTTCTATGAAATTTTTCAAGTAAATATAGGTAGAATGTAGGTGTTTTAAGCAGGGCTACAATTTAAGCCAAATTACATGAATAATTACCTCACATTGATCATGTGGTCTTCAAAGTGTTTTACCTCTACTAGAGTTCTATGAACTTACTCTATGCTCAAGAATGTATATATAAAGATAAACCTTAAGAAAGTACCATTTCCTCCATTTTTTGATATTCTTTACTTCTTTCAACAGCACTAAAGGGAGGAGACTACAATGAATAAAATACATTTCTGCACTTGACAATCAGTTGGGAAGTGATAATAATGATATCTATATCACTGGTGCTTAAACTAGTCTATGTTAATGTTCTATAGTTCTATGGAAACTCCATAGTGATAGGTTAAAAACGTAGAGTGAATTTTAGGTCACCTACTTTATGGTACAGATTCTATGCATTAGGAGGAGATTCCTTGTGTAGCATAGGTGCTTTTGGATTCTGGAGGTTAAGAGTGACCTCTGGTGGCAATGATATTTCTTATTCACCTTTGCTACAAAGGGGAGAAACCTCACTTAGGTGACTTTTTTCACATCCTAAAAATGACAGAATTCGTGGTTCAAGAGAGGAGGTCATAATCAATCACGTGCAAGTTAATGCTTAATAATAAACTCACTAGGGGATAGAGGAATCAGAGGGTAGAAAAAACTTTTACCTCTAGTATTTGTCCATTTATTTCGTGCAAAATTTCTTTCATGTAAATGCCAACCATAGCATGTTTCAAGCATGGGTAAAACATTGTTGAATGGAGGGCTGGGAAAAAATGATTAAAATCATCTCTAGCCAGTGGGTGTGATCTGGCTTCAGCAAGCCACTGGCTGAAACCCTTTGTTGGGCCTTCCACAACCTTCTCCTCAATATGTGTTCGGACTAGTCAAACACAAACAAGCAGAGACACTGGAAGCAGTGAGTTTTCTGTTATCATTGTGAGGAGAATGATGCCTCTAGGACATAGAGTGGCTGGGTAAATACAGGATGCCCAGTGACATCTGAATTGCAAGTAAGCGCTTTTTTTTTTTTTGCTATCAGTATGTCACAACTATCACATATCACATATTTATACTAAAATATAATTTGTAAGATTCAAATTTAATTGAGAATGTGTATTTTTATTTGCTAAATCTAGCAATCTTAGATCAAAGAATGAAAAGTTATTTAACAGAAATAGAATATTGACCAAGATTAGCAGTTGCAGTTTTTCCCGACCAGTGTTTTACAGCTGACGGAGATCCCAACCAGTAACACTAAATGGTTTACAGGTGAGACAAGAAAGGATTTCCTGAGTCTTTAGGGTTCTGACAGGGCTAGAGTGGCCAGAGCCCCAGGCCATTATCGTGGGCCTCTAGATGCCTAGTCTGTACCTCCCGGAGTAATGTATTAATAATATTATCCCATCTAATGTTTATCACCATTGGAGGTAGGTCAGGAAGTTCTCTTACACTATGTTTGTTGTTTCTCTTCTATTTCCATTAAGGTCTAATCTCGTTGCCAAACACTGGTGTGGTTGCAGACAGAATATCCACAGAATTCTCTAGCCTGGTAACATGAAGGGGCTGAGCAGTGGCTTCTGGGGTCATGGTGGGTCCACTAATGGCCACGATACTCTGCATCACCCTGGACCATCCTGGTGACACTGAGATGGAAGGTGGCAACCTTGACAGGAAACTTCAGGCCAGGCCCAGACGTTTGTGGATTGTTGTAGGAGATGGTGGTATTTTTAGTTATAGTAGGGTTTTTAAATCATTATTATGACCCTACCTTATGCTATTGGAGATAAAGAACTGGTGGTTGGAGTTGCTGCCTTTCTGAAGGAAAGACAGCACATCTTTGAGAATATTAGCTTCATAAAGAGGAATTTGCAGGAATTGAATCAACAGTCTTGAGAATGCTTTAACAGAAATATAAAAAACTGGAGGCCACTAATAAGGACCTGGAAATTTCCAACTCTACTTGGGCATAAAAAAGAGACCTGGAAAAGAATTGAAAGAGGAGATATCCAAATGTTTAACACAAATTGGGCTGATGACAAATGCATCCAGAAAAATTCAATTTTTAAAAGGCAAATGGTGCATCAAAACACTTAAAATTCCATGTAACTACAACTAAAACCACCTTCATTACACATCAGCAAAATGAAGTACAACTTCAGACAACATTAAAAAATGCTTTGAATGAAAATTTCAGTCATGAAGAAAGCATAAAGCTCCTTTCACAAGAAGAAGAAAAGTGGGAAATAAGAGTGAATATACATTAAATTAAATACAATGCTATAAAACTCTTAAGTGATATGGAACAAGTTCTAAAATTAAAAGTCAAGTCAAATTTCTAGGTTGTTCAAACTGAGCAATCTGCTCTTGGAGAAGAAAACATTGACGGTGGGAACTTGGAATTCCATAAAACAAATGTGTCAGAAGTTAGGAGTTTTGAAAAACAGATTGATATGGCCAAGTAACACTTACTGTGGTAGGCTGAATAATGGCCCCCCAAAAATGTCCGTGTCCTAGTTCCCATAACCTGTGAATATATTAGCTTGCATGGCAAAAGGGACTTTGTATAGTATTAATTTAGGATCCTGAGATGACTAGATTATCCTGGATGATATGGGTGGGCCCAGGAAATCACACAGGTCCTTAGAAGAGGGAGGCAGGAGGATCAGAGTCAGGAAATGAAATGATACAATGAAAGCAGAGGTTGAAGAGATATGGCCATGAATCAAGGAATGTAGGAAGCCTCTCGAAGCTTTAAAACAGAAGAGATGAATTTTCTAGTAGTGCCTCTAAAATGTGTACTTCTCTGTTGATACCTTTATTTTATCCCTGTGAAATTGATTTCAGATTTTTGATATCTAGACTGTAAAATAATAAATTTGTGCTGTTTTAAGCTCCTAAATCTGTGATAATTTATTATATCAGCCATAGGAAACTAATATGCTTGCTTTTAAAAAGAAGAAAAAAAGAAATGTAATGTACATGGAATTAACTGAAGAAGATAAAATAATCAATGTACTTAAATATCATATTAAAAGTTTTCAAGCTGAAAAATTTTGCTGCTATCAGAAAACCACAGTCAGAAAGTAAAAAGCAAAAGCTTCAGAAGAATCTTCATGTCCTTCCTCAACTGTATCAAGAAAAAGAAATGCATTTTCATGAAATATCCAATTTAGAGTAAATTTATCACCAAAATAAGATAAAGGAGAATCTTTCCAAGCAACTGAAAAGACCAGCCATTCATGTGCAGAGCTAAACACCTATAAAATACAAGCTATAATCTTCTGAAATATTGGAAATAATATCTGTCAAATATCCCTGTCAATGTATTTCCCATTAGAGAAAAGCTCATAACAGCTTGGGAAAATTGATGATGGACAATAACTTTGATGACATAAGGTAGAAGAAATGGGAATTTCAGACAAAAGGTTTTTGAGTTAGAATTTAATGTGAACATTCTGAAAAGTATCCTTATGTCCCTGATGTTCTAAATTGGCCATTTGGCAGAGGCCCTAGAAGACTGCCAAGGAATGCTTCCAATGACCAGATCCTGAGGAAGGAGGAGGTATATAAAGATGTTACAATGTAAGGATTAAGGGCCCAATGGCTAGTAGAGACCAGATGCCACTCCAACAGGGTCAGAATCTCAGGAGAAGGAGATGCACCAGCAGCTCCACACAGGGAAGACTGAGCTCATTCAGATGCTCCTCGCATGGCATATGCTGAGCACCTTCATTTGATTTAACTCTGTCAAATGAATGAGGAATTTGGTCCTTAATAAATCTACAGCAAATTTTGATGTTTTTGTGGATTTTTTTTGTCTTTTAAAATAATTTTAACCTTTTTTTTTATTTTGGCATATCAACAATGTTTCAGTGATTATATAATCTTTCAAAGGGAAATTTCATAGGTTATAATTCTTAGGATAGTATTTTATTGATGTATAAATATATTTTTCATATTTCATATTTCTATTATAAACATAAATCTATAAATGTATAAATGCTTGTATGTGAATCTGATTATAAATAGTTTCCATTTATTTTTAAATAGTGTAATTATAGTATTCTTATTGTTGATATTTACCAAGTGTATTCTATGACCCAGAAACAGAGCTATTTTTTGCCTCTCTTCTAAAAGAAGAATTTTCTTTTCATTTATTTATTTACTTAATAGATTTAGGGAGTAGAAATTATTTTTGTTGCATGAATGAGTTGTATAGTGGTAATGTCTGGGCTTGTAGTGTATCTGTCACCTGAATAATATACATTGTACCCAATAGGTAATTGTTCATCTGTTCCCCCTCTCAACTCCTCCTCTTCTGAGTCTCCAGTGTTCATTATCACACTCTGTATGACCATGTATACCCATCGTTTAGCTCCCACTTATAAGTGAGAACATGTGGTATTTGCCTTTCTGATACTTCACTTAGGATAATGGCCTCCAGGTCCATCCAAGTTGCTGCAAAAGACATTATTTCACTCATTTTGATAGCTGAGTAGTATCCCATGGGGTGTGTGTGTATGTTATTTATATATACATAACACACACACACACCCCATATTTTCTTTATCCACTCATCAGTTGATGGACGCCTATGTTGATCCATATCTTTGCAATTGTGAATTGTGCTATGATGAACATACATACAAGCACATGCATATTTTTGATATAATGATTTCTTTCTTTCTTTTAGGTAGATCCCCAGTCATGATATTGCTGGATCAAATGGTAGGTCTACTTTTAGATTTTTGAAGATTCTCCATACTCTTTTCCATAGAGGTTGTAGTATTCTACATTTCTACCTACAGTGTGTAAGTGTTCCCTTTTTACCATATCCTCTCTAACATCTATGGTTTTTTGACTGTTTAATAATGGTCATCTGGCAGAGGTAAAATGGTATCTCATTGTGGTTTTAACTTGCATTTTCCTGATGTTTAGTGATGTTGAACATTTTTTTCATATGTTTCTTGGCCATATGTATATCTTCTTTTGAAAAATGTTTGTTGATATCTTTTGCCTGCTTTTTAATGGGGTTATTTTTTTTCTTACTGATTTGTTTGAGTTCCTCATAGATTCTGGATATTAGCTCCATGTTGGATATATAGTTTGCAAATATTTTCTCCTATTCTGTAGGTTGTCTATTTACTCTTTTGCTTATATTTCTTTTGCTGTGCAGAAACTTTAATTATTCGATGTATTTACTTTTTGTTTTTGCTGTATTTGCTTTTGGGGTCTTACTCACAAATTCTTTGCCTAGGCCAATGTTGAGAATAATTTTTCTTAGGTTTTCTTCCAGAATTTTTATGATTTCAGGTCTTATGTGTAAGTCTTTAATCCATCTTGAGATGTTTATATATAATGAGAGACAGGAATCCAGTTTCATTCTTTTACATGTGGCTAATGCAGTTTTCCCAGAACTCTTTATCGAACAGGGCTTCCTTTCTGCAATGTATGTTTTTTTGTCTGCTTTGTTGACAATCTGTTGTAGGTATATGGTTTTATTTCTGGGTTCTCTATTCTGTTCCATTTGTGTATGTGTCTACTTTTATACCAGTACCATGTTGTTTTGTTTATTATGGCCCTGTAGTGTAATTCGTAGTGGGATTATATGATGTCTCCATATTTGTTTTTGTTTTTTCTTGTTGTTTTTTAACTTAGGATTGCTTTGGCTATTTGGGATGTTTTTTGACTCCATATAAAATTCATGATTTTTTTTTTCTAATTTTGTAAAAAATGACATTGGTATTTTGATGGGAATTGCATTGAATCTGTACATTATTTTAGGCAGTAGAGACATTTTAACAATATTGAATCTTCCAATCCATGAACCTGGGATTTTTCCCTATTCATTTGTGTCATCTATGATATCTTTTGTCAGTATTTTGTAGTTCTTCTTGAAGAGATCTTTCATCTCCTTGGTTAAATATATTCCTACATATTTTATTTCTCTTTTTTGCAGCTATTGTAAGTGAGATTGAGTTTCCAATTTGATTTTCAGCTTAGTTGTTTTTAGTGCATAGAAATGCTCATGATTTGTGTATGTTGATTTTGTAACTTGAGCCTTTCATTTATCAATTCATTTATCAATTCCAGGACCTTTTGAAGAAGTCTTTAGGGTTTTCTAGGTATAAAACCATATCATCTGCAAAGAGGAATAGTTTGACTTCCTCTTTTTCAATATGGATAGGCTTTATTTAAAAGAATTTCCTTTTGTTTAATTTCACTGTTACAGTTAAGAAATTTTACAAGCAAGTGGAAGGGCAACAAAATTTTTATGTTCTTTTAAAAGTATTTTATAAATGTCATTTGTTTAGAAGATAATTTCATGAGTAAACTGTTTTCTTTTTTTCTATTTCTAGATAGTGTATGGAGAATATTTTAATTGACAGTGTTTAAAAAATCCTCTGTAATATGAACCACGGTAAGGATTTTATAGGAGCAGTCTCACTTTTGGAAACATTCAAAATTCAAAGTTAATTGTGTATACCAAGGACTGAATTTATTATAGTTATTAAACTAATAGGTTTACATGAATAACTTTTCGTTTAAAAGAAATACTCATCCATAGACCTCATCGTGTTTCTCATAAAACTCAAAAGCCTCCCTGTGATCCACAAGGCCCTATGTGAGCTGGACACTGTTGGGCCCTATTTCAAGGTCTGTGTGCTCTGTGCACCCTGGTCTCCCACCAGCGCCTCAAAAGCTCCAAGCTCCTCTTCGCTTTTGCTCACTCTGTTACTTTGATATGAAATCCTCTTCTTTTTATCTTTGCCTCTCTTCCACTTGCAATTAATTTAAATTGAATTTTCCAATGTAAATTAATTCCTCCTATTCCTCTTTCTTCGCATCTTATGCTTTTCCAATTTTCTTGGCTAACACTTATGAGAAATTGTAATTATATAATTATGTATGTGATTATTTGTTGAATATACATATCCACTCCACATCTCCAAATAATTAGGGATCTTTTTTCTTCATTTGCTATGTCGAGTGTTTTGAGGGAAGGGAATTTGGGCATTTGAATGGCACAATTCTTTCTTGTGCATCCATGTTAGGCAGGTTTTGTGCAATAGTGAGCATAACAAACAACCCCCAAATTTAAGGGCTTATGACAGCAAAGATTGCTTTTTTAATTGCAGTTTTGATGATCAGCACTAGTTACCCCCAGGTTTGACTGGTTCTAAGTTTCAAGTCTGCTCACTTCAGTTCAGTCTGTATTTATTCCAACACCCGGGCTAAAATTTTGAACAATACCCACATAGGCATCTTCCACTCAGGAGAGATGACCCAAGCACACTAAGGTAAGCAGTACATGGCACACTTCTTAAAGTCTTAACTTTAATTAATATTCACCTTAACTTGAATTAATATTCAATTTAAGGGGTCTTGTGTCTGACCCCATCCCATTAGTCAAAGCAAGTCATGTTGGGGGGATGGTCAACTTGATCCACTTAGGCAGCGGTCCCTGACCTTTTTGGCTCCAGGGACCAGTTTCATGGGCGGTAGGTAGGGGACAGGGATGGTGTTGGAGCTCTGCAGCAGGTCTCTAACAAGCCACTAACTGGTACGAGTCCGTGGCCCAGGGTTGGGGACTGTAGCACTTAGGGGAATGGTGAGGTGACAGCAAAACCCTTTCCCTTTATCGTGCTCCTATAAAGAACACTTCTTGTTGCCTGGTAGACAATAATGATTAACTAGATATTGTGTGAATAAACTTTCTTTGACAAATTGTCCTGCAGAGTTGTTTTAACGATGTACACAATGCTTGGGAGTGTGTACATTAATCATGATATTTTAACATTAATCATGATATTTTAATATTAACAAACTAATTGGTACAAACAAGTGCCTAATTCAACTTAACTCTTTCGGAGGGGAGGGGAGTGGTTTTTTTTTTTTTTCTTATGTATACTGGAATTTCTTTTTAAAATTCTCTATTAATATTTTTTGATATTTTATATTAATATATGCTTCATTTTTAAAATCTGTGACACTCTTTGTACATATAACTTAACCATTTACCAACTTGTTTTTAAAGTTTTTGAATATTTTGACAAGCAGAGGTTTTTGTGTGTGATTTTATCTTTTGTCCTTTTCTTTCATGGCATAATTAGTCAACCATTTTAGTAACAACTTATGTCCTATAAGATGGACATACATAATTTATTTAACCAGCTCCTTGTGGCAGATTAAATTGTTTTCATTTTTTTCTTTTATACATAATATTGTGATGAAGATCTTCGTAGGTCATCAGTATTTCATATAATTTTTTTGCAACATCCTAGAAATGGGTGGATCAAGTCCAAGAGTATTTTTAAAATTCTTTATATATTTGGCCAAATTATTATCCAGAGAAATTTTAGTGCTTTTCCCTCCCTTACCCACAACAGCCAGCAACCCCCCTGGACCTAAATATTAACATGAAAGATATTCTGGACTAATTTAATGGTGAATTTGTTATCTTATTCTAATAATACCAAAGGATAAGTAAAAAAAAAAAAAAGTGGCCTGCTCTGCTGAAAACCTGAAGGAAAGGGCTTGGGAGCCAGAGCGAAGAGGAAGGAAAAGGAAATGGCAGGTTGGGCGAGGAAGGAAAAGGAAATGGCAGGTTGGGCGGGAAAGGGAAGCTGGCACACCCCTGTCTATTTCCCAGGCCTCACAATCCTCAGGGTGCGCGCCCAGAAGGAAGCCAAGCACAGCCAACATGGCTCCTGTGCAGACCACCTCTCTAGGGGTCGCCCCGCAGAGTCTCAGGGCTGTCGCCCCCGTGAGCTCACCGGGAAGTTCCCTGGGGCTCGGCCCCTACCGAAGGGCCCAGCGGAGGGATTTCTGATTAATCTATCTTCCCTTGGGATGCCAGAAAGGGATTTGGAGCTGCTAAACCAGTGCATCTTGGAAGCACCTACACGAAACGCATCCACCGTCCAGCATGTGCCAACTCTCTGCCTGGCACTCGCAGATCCGGGATCCCTTCTCCTGAATCTAGGGCGGGGACGCATCTGCCCAGGCTAAGATACGCCCTCGTCCGGTGCTTTCCTGCTCTGGGAGCCAAGCAGCCAAGAAAGGGGCTACGGGCTCCGGAAAGGGCCAGGAGGCAAAGCTGAAGGAAGCACTTGATCTCAGAGGCGCGGTTCATTCTGACCCCTGCCCTCCCAAGGAGTATGGAGCAGCAACCGCCGAGCTGGGCGAGAGGAGGGCACGGCTGGGTCTGCCGGGGGCCTGCAGGGGATTGGACCCTCACTCGGATTCCCTGTCCCTCCAGCCTTGGCCAGCCCCTCCCAAGCTCCATTAGGCCTTCTCGCTGGGGGCATCCCCAGGGTCAAAATAACTATTTGAACCTGAGCTTGACATTCAGTCTGTCTCTTGGGGTATGCAGATGATAGCCGCTCGCTTGGAGGGTGAACATTTCCTCCAAGGGTCTCAAGAATGCCTTTCGGGCAGCCCTAGGACCCCACAGAGCCGGAAGCTGCATCTCTTACTCTCTGTAGGTTTCAATTCTTAGTTGTCACTTTCCGTTAAGCTAATATTTATCGACGGGCCTACTGCGCACTGGGTGTTGCGATGCTTAGGCTGTGATACAAAGAAAGGAGTGGCCGGTTCCAGGAAGATTTTGCCTTTGAAGTTTCCTGAGTCAGTCCTTTAATCAAGACAAAAAAAACACACTGTGACCAAGCCAGGGGTAGTATGGCAGCGTCCAAGCAGGCAGGCTCTGGGACCAGTGGTGGGGCAGAATGATCAACGACATTTCCAATATTTTCAAGTATATGTATTAACAAGTAAGAGAAAATGAAACAACAAAAACGTATGTCAGAATTTCCCTCTATGACTTGAGCGACTTTTGTGTTTATTTGGATAATAGCTTTCAAATATTATTTGTGTGTGTCTGTGTGCTATCCATAAGGTTATGGTTATAGATTCAACATACATTTGTATCTAATCTGCATTATTGGCATTTACTCCCTTAATTTCTTAAGTCTAGGCAATAGACAAAACTATAACTCTAGACCTGATTTGTAACATTCGCCTATCTCTGTGTATAAACACCCATCATAGCCAATCTTAAACTAGAAGGTGTAGTCATTAAATACAGATTTGGGAAGAGATTCACAGTTGCACACCTTTGCATATTATTTCCACCTTAAAGGTACAATAGACATAAGTAACCTCAAGAACATAGATAAGAACAAAATGTATTAAGATAATTTTGAAGGAATAAATTTTGAGTATCCATTACTTTTCTATGTAAAATTTATTTAAGAAGTGTATTTCATAAAGTGTATGTAATTTAATTTTGGACTCAAAATTTTAGTAATTTTAACGACTGACACTAGTTAGCCAGTGTGAGCTAGCTCCAGCACATAATTCTGTCCCACAAAGAGAGATTTCATGGATTATATTTCTATGTGTATCTAGGATTACTGGAACTCAAATACAAAACAAAACAAAACCTCACCAAAATTCGCATGTACTGTTATATATAAACATAAATATATATACACAATTTTATATGTACACATGTATGCACACACAAACTTTTATACATGTATACGATGGCTTTCTGGAAAGTGTCTAGCCATTGTTAATATAACGAGAATGGTTACATGGCTGAATACTTTACAGACAGCCATTCCTGTGTGTGTGCGTGTGTGTGTGTACTTTTATATATGTATATTTATATATATATATGCACTTTTAATTAAGTTATTTTATAGAAGGCCCACTCTAGGACAGAACTGTACATCTCTCAGAATCATTATCATCTAGCACAAGTGTCAGCAAACTACTGCCAGTGAACCAGACCTAGCTTGCCACCTGGTTTTGTGCTGCTAGAGAACTATGTATGGATTTTACACATTTACTTTGTAAAGATGATCATCCTTTACACAAGACAGTTGCTTAAAGAATTGAGGACATTGACAGCAGCAACAATAGACAACTGAAGAACAAGACAAATGATTTCCAGTGTTTTTAGATGAATTGACAGATGACACTAATAGTGCTCAGCTATTTACTTGACAAGTTAATGTTGAGTTTGAAGTGACTACAGAATCATCTTCTATGAATGGACTGCTTGGAAAAACTATATGTGAAAATAGTTTTAAAGCTGAGAAAACAGTAATTCAGTACAACCTGAAGCAGAATCTGCTAAGACAAGTTTCAACTGATACTAGGGAAGATGTGTGTAGAAGAAAAAGTCTAATTCAGAAAAATTTACAAAGCTTTTAAAAACATAAAGTGTTTAACATCTACATTTATTCATTTTATTATTCATCAGCAAGTACTTTGCAGAAAATATTTTAATCTATCATGTGTTATTAAATCAGTATTGTTGTCACTGATGAACTTTATTCACTCGGGTGGACAGTTCTGTGATTTTTTGGCCAGAGATGGAAGCTGAATATCCTGACCTTGTCCTACCACACAGAAGTTTGATGGGCTGGGATTGAATTTTTATTGAAATTTTTAAGCTTAAGGATGAGATCAAAGTATTTTTCTGAATGAAAAGAGTTGCTCTTGGCCTATGTTAATAAACACTAAATGGCTTCAGAAATTAGTTTTTGCTGCAATTATTAAAATAATTTACAAACTATACTCAATTATTATGATATTTTTAATTTCATCTATAAAATTAGTGAAATTTTATTTTTTCTCTTGTTACATAAATACTTATGTAATATTCTGAATTTTGCCTTCAGGCCTGTAAAACCTAAAATATTTAGGATCTTTGCCTTTACAGAAAAATTTTCTCACTTTAATCTAGTTGAAAACAATATTATTAAGTGTAAATTGACTCCAGAATTCTTTGCGAAAATACTCTGCTTGTAATCATGAGTAAAATATTTTATAAATTTTATTAAAAATCTACTAGAGTAATAATATATGATATAGATTCAGTCAATATTTCAGTATCTGGCATTAGATATATGGCCACTTAAAATAAAATAATGAAAGTAAATAATATTACTTGAAATAAAATATTAATTGATATAAAATCTATTATTAACATATATTACAATATTTTGTGCCATGCAGAAGTACTCTATAAAAGCAATTTCTATCTTTCTAGCCCACTTTCTTAAAATCAAAGGTTGATATACATTACTACACATCAGTAGGCTGTGTACCAAAATGCAGTATCTATCTGTAAACAATCGTTGCATTGTGACAGGTTCTCTTTCTGTTCCTTGTAAAGTTGTCTTCAAGGTATATTCTTGTAACAAAATTGCTTTGGGAAGGTAATTCCTGCCCAAAATAAAATAATAGATGTTTTACTATGGAAAGTTATCTTCTATTTTGCATTCGAAAGTTATTGCTAATAAAGGACTTAATAAGATGATTTATGTTAGTATATACATACATCTTACAATTGATATTTCCCTTGGCAATCATTCACGTCTTGCTCTACTCAAGAGAACAGGAATTTTTTTTTTCTTCAGCAATTTTCTTCCTTTGTCTCTTTTTTGATGTGTTTATCATGTGACCAAGTTTTCTAAACAAACTTTTAATTTTAATTTCGCAATGTATGTATTTTCTTATACAGCTTACTGAATATGGACATAAAATCTCCTGCCACATGACATATTCCATGGACTGAAAATTCCAAGTCTTGGATAACAGAAATACATTCCTATCTTGTCAATTCCACATTTAAAAATTGTATAATAAATTTTTTTATTTTTAAAAATTGTAAAATATTTTCCATAAGAGTAGAGTACACCTATGTTCATCTTAAGTCTTTAAACTTTGAAAATCTGTGTTAAATTCCAAGTCATTTACATATAATGTTACATACATGCAGAAACATTATCAGACAAGTGAGAATCTCAAGGACTCAATTGCCTTCATACTGATTTATTCATTAGGCATACGTTTACTAAATGCCAACTAAGTGCCCAGCACTGAACTAGATGTTAAATTCAGCCAAATAATATTTATTGTATTACCTCATTTTTATTCAAAAATGTACTGATTTTATAAATTTCATACAATGAAACCAAATGGGTTAATAATTCTTTAAAAAGGAGTGCTTCAAATATCATGCTATTTAAAAGATATAATAGTATTTTATTTATTTTCCCCAGTGTGGAATAAGAGAATGTCTATAAGAGAATGTCTGTGTTTATCTTTCTTTCCCCAAATTTACTTTTAGTCATCTTTCAAAATGAGCAGACTAATTTCTTGAACAGGCCTTTGCTTTAAGCTTAGATTTTATAGTGGGTGTTCTTATTCTAGGAAGATGAATACATTTAATATACTTTAAATAGCATCATATTTTACAAGATCTCAAGGGGTCCATTCTTATATGAACCAAACATTATTGCATAATTATTGCTTCGGATATCTCAAATGATGACGACTAATTAAATATACGTATAATACATTTATCAGTAAAAAATTGCAATGACTCTATTTCTATTCCCTTTGAAAGTGTCTATATACTCCATAGAAGAAATTCTAAGAAGGAGTAAGTATCATAACAACTGGGAACATGACTTAGCATTAATATTTCATAATGCAATTGAGAGCACATGGTTAACTAGAGAAATGCCAACATCCTCCAAGTAAGTGTGACTCTTGGTTTCACTAACTAGGTGATGAAGATATTGGTTTATATTTGTATGTACATTTTATTTCTGATAAAAATTTATGTTACTATTAATTTAGAAAAGTGTTGTGAAGAGACTTGTCATTAAAAAGAAAAAAAGAATAAAAAACTTTACCTCCTTTTCTCACTGAATCCACAAGTTGTACAACAAATTGTTGTACAACATTTTAGTTTTCCAGATAGCCACAGTCTTAATACTAAGATGAATCAAAATAAAAAATTCTAGCCAGTTAGACTTTCTAAAATGGGGAAAATTTTTGATTTGTTATTTCTGTTCTATAATGTGTAATGAAATTTTCACCATCTCATGGTTAGTTACATTCCATTTGAAAAAACAAACAAATGTACAACAAACAAATAAAAACAGGTAAAGATAAAATACAAATCTTTTGCATGGTTTGAGAATGAGAGCAATTTACATACAGATGATTGGTACTAAGCTAGTTGATTTTTGATACTGTATTCTATTAGAGATTTTCCTTACCTATATTTTTGTGTTAACATGTCATTTATTTTTAGAAATGATAGTAATTCTTTTTTAAACTAACAGTGACAGTAATTGATTTAGTCAATGCATTTATATTGGTTATTTTAATTGTGGTCAACATGTGTCCATTTCCCGTTTTTTCTTATTTTTTTCTATTTATTTATTCATTCATTTGCTATTTACTTGTCTTTGAAATACAAAGGCCCAAGAACTAGGCTGTGTGGGAGGTAAGTACACTGTCCCTCACAAACCATTTACCAAAATATCCCAAGCAGGATGTACCTTGCATTCTCTCCTAACCAAAGATGAGTTTGACATCCAAAACACATTGGGATACGGTTGCCATAGATGATGAGATTGTGATGTTTCTTGTTTCTGTAGTTTTGTGGTATTTGAAAGGCACTGTTAATTAGTTTTCCCTCAAAATATTCCTGCAGAGATAAGCTAAACAGTATCTTTCTCCAAATTCTACTAGGAAATAATTTATGATGTAATCTCATTCAAAGCAAAGCCTGTTGTTAAGCAAGTCTTCTGTATTTACAAGTACAAGGACTTCTGATTTTCTGACTGTCTAAAATGTTTGGATGATTCAAACTATCTTTGAGTTGGACTCATTTTCAATATATTTCCTTTTAGGAATTTATATAAATCAGTTCCAATGCAAAAGCTTTGTAGAGTATTGATGTATACAATTTAAAAATAATTTCCTTTCGTTTCCAGACAATTGCCCATAAATAACAAGCCATTCTGGGAAAACAAAGCAAAATGGAATAGCAACAGAAATATAAGAAATGCCTCAAACATAGCAATAGCATTAGGAGCTTTCAAAATTTCTTGCTTTCTATTTTTCATTAGAGGTCAGGGAAGTCCCTTCTCTTATCTTTTGTAAACTACACTTTCATTTTCCTTCTGTATGGTTCCTCCCTCCATTTGATAGCAGCAGTATCTGTATTACTTGGGAATGTAATAGAAAAGTTGAATTTCAGTCCCCACCCCAAGTATACTGACTCACAATCTTCCATTGAACGAGATCCATGGGTGATTAACATACACTTTAAAATTTGACAAGGAAGGGGTAGACAATAGGAAGTTTGAGCTGATATCCTTACTTCCTGGTGAGCTACCTTTAATTTCAAATTAATGTCATCCACTTGAGTTTTTTTACGTAAGGGAGTTGCTAAACTGTGAGAAAAATTCATACTGCGGTTCATTAGCTTTGATGTGTGGACATAGAGCTATATTTTGTTAGCTCCAACGGATGTGATAATAAAGCTCATTGCTTTCACCTAATCTGTATTGTTTAAATATTTTAAAGAAGCATGAATAAAATTAACCAAACAATAAAGACATTTTTGTTGAAACAACAAACTATATTCCATTGTAATAATTTTGAAACCAACATTAACAGTAATTAAATTTGAAGATTTCAACATCACTCAAATGTAATAAACCATATATAGTAAGGACTTTTGTGCAACTTTAAAAATCAAACCAAACTTAAGTTAAAAAGAACTTTAAAATAATATATGCCATATAACATTTTTAGGCAGAAAAGGTGATTGAAACACCCCCACACCCACGTACACATATACTACACAAACACACAAAAGTCAGCTTGAAATAACTATTCCATCTTTAGTGGATGAAGAGGAGCAGGAACATTGAACAATTTTCTACTGTGTGTTCAAGTATAAAAAATCAAGATATTACCAAAAGACATTATTATAATTAGCCCTAACTATGTTATTTCCTAAGTATGATGATTCTAATGGATTTCTTTTCCATGGTTTACTTCTTTGCTCTTGCCAAAAGAGATGGTCCAAAGAAGAGCCATTTTAGTTGAATTTGATTAATAGCCCTCACTTCTTTGCAAAACTGGAGTTGTAAGAGCATAGATGGATATTCAACAATAAAAATGAACAAAGCCTTGATGTGGTTTATGCAAGAGGCTCTTAACTGAATTATTTGGTCAGGAGAGTCTATGGAAGAAAACAGGATAAAATGAAAGTGTCTAATGTGCAGTGTATATAGAGAATGAAATGAGTAATAACCTAAGATATTAATGCAGAACGTTTTATAGAATTATATGAAAAGAGGGAGCAAGAGAAATCCTGAGAACTGAACAAACACAAAATCTTCTGTAAGAATTTGTTACAAATAACTGATTTTTAATAAAGAAAAGATAATTAGGCAAAGCCATTTTGTATTATCTTGCTGTTAATTAGTATTCCAAATCATGGTTGAACTACTTCTTCACGATTCTCTTCTCTATCAGTAAAATTACATCCATAGGGCAAAATCACATTGACTTGGTTAAACTCTAGATTAATCCAGCTTGTGTAGAGGTTCTTTGCAAAGACATAGGGGGATTATTTACTCATGTTAAGTAAGAGATACATATAGATCATCTATCCCATGTCCAGACATAGACAATCAAAAAAAAAAAAAAAGAGACTATGTCCAAAGCTTCATATTTGTTTTCTAAGTTGCCAGTGTTGATACTGAACAATATTTCCATTGTCTTTAAAATTCAGTTTTAAATAAGCTACAAAAATGTGGGGAAAAAGGACTTTTTAATTTTTTTTATTTTTGGAATATTAATTAAGGGAGTACAAATGTTTTTATTACATGGATTTTTGTATAATGCTTAAGTTAGGACTTTTCATGTGTCCATCACCAGAATAGTGTTCCTTTTACCCAATACGTCAGTTTTTATCCCACACTCACCTTCCTTTCCTCCCTCATTCTTGGTTTGTCATGTCCTTTATATTGCTTTGTGCCCATGAATACTCATCTATTAGTTCCCATTTATCAGTGAGAACATATAGGGTTTAGTTTTCCATTCCTGAGATACTTCATTTAGGATAATGGTCTCCAGTTCCTTCCATGTTGCTGAAAATGACATTATTTCATTCCTTTTTATGGCTCAGTAGTACTCCACGGTGTGTGTGTGTATGTGTGTAACATTTTCTTTATTCATTCATGAATTGAAGGGCACTTAGGTTGATTCCACATCTTTGCAATTGTAAATTGTGCTGCGGTAAACATTTTAGTGCAAGTGTCTCTATAATAAAATGGTTTAATTTCTTTAGGTAGATACCTAGCAGTGAGGTTGCTAGATGTAACAGTAGATCTACATTTATTTCTTTGAGGAATCTCCATACTGTTTTCCATAGAGGGTGTACTACTTTTTCAATCCTACCAACAATGTATAAGCATTCCTTTCTCTCTGTATTCACACGGACAACTATTATTTTAAACATTAATTCATTTACTTATTAATTTTTGTCTATAATTCAGGCACTCCACTAAATACTTTGCATCCATCATCTCACATAATGTTTACAAAAAGTTTTTCAGTTAGTTACCATATTTTTCAATTTTTTAAATTGTGGTAAACTGTATAACATAAAATTTATCATCTTTTTTAAGTATACAGTTCAATGATATTAAGTTCATTCATGTTGCTGTGCAACCATCTCTACCATCCATCTCTAAAATTCTTCTCACATGCAAAATTGAAACTCTACCCCAATAAACAACTACTCCCCATTCCCCTCTGGCCCTGCTAGTGGCAACTATTATTCTTTCTGTCTGTGTGATTTTGATCACACTAAGTACCTAGATAAGTGGAATCATACAGAATTTGCCTTTTGGATTGGCTTATTTCTGTTAGCATATGTTGTCAAGGTTCATCCATGTTGTAGCATATATCAGGATATCCTTCCTTTCCATATAGTGGAATATTATTCAGCTAATATTTTTATCTCCATTTTACAAATTAGGAAAATAGAACAATGAAAGACTAATAAACCAATTTCATGTATTTAAAAAACAATGGTAGAACTAAAATGAAACAATATACTATGCGTTTGACTTTTAAATACCCTCAGTTAAATTTTGTGGATGCTAAACTATAAGCATTTTTTCATCCTTCATCCTCATAAATTTTCCCATAAAAATTATTTTCTTCAAAAAACATAATAAAATAATCTGCTTCCAAAAATATGCACTTACTTTACCCTTTTTCTGTGACTACAATAACAGAGATTTCTTTGTGATTTTACCATTATCTAAAGAGAGGTGATGGGAAAAAATGCCATGGGTTTAGGAAAAGTAAACAAAATGAACACAAAGAGGTCACCAGCCTCTGCTGGTAACTGCTGGTAGTCGGTGACAGTTGTCAGAGTATTTTCAGAATGATAATGAAAACAGAGACTCGGTTGCAAATATTTAGCAGAAGGCTGCAAATATAGAACATTTTTCAAGTATCATAGCAGCAAGGGAAATTATCAATTTAGAGAGAAGCCACAGATTAATTTCTTTTTTAAAATTAGATAGGGAGATTTTAGGATGTAGAGCAACTGGAACATTTATATGTTGCTGGTGGGAATGCAAAAATAGTACATTCACTTTAGAAACCCATCTGGAAGGGTTTTTTTAAAACTAAAGTTAAAAATACATTTACCATATGACCCAGTGATCCCACTACTGATTTACTATAGAAAAATTAAAACTTATGTTTATACAGAAATACATTTTTACTGTAGCTCTACTTATAACCATGCTTAACTTGAAATAACTCAAATGTTCTTGAGCACATGAACTGGTAAGGTATGGTACATCCATACAATGGAATATTATTCAACAATAAAAAGGCTAAAACTATTAATATATACAACAACTTGGATGAAATTCAAGGCATGGTAAGTGTAAGAAAACAGCCACAAAAGATTACATAATCTGTGACTCCAATTAGATGACATCCTCAAAAAGCTATCATGATACAGAATAGATCAATAGTTGACAGGGCTTAGGGATGAGAAAGGAGTACCAATAAAAAAATAGCCTAAGAGAGCTTTGGGAGTGATGAAACTATTGTGTATCTTGACTATAGTGGTAGTCATATATACATGCACACACACATATATATGCATGTATACATGAACTGTACAACAAAGGAAGTAATTTTATTGAATTAAAATAGTATGTTTCAGGACTGAACTGGATGACAGAACATAAAGTGAGAGCTAAATTGGTACATATAATAAAATAATTGGAATTTCGAAATTAACTTCAGGCTGCATAACTAAAACATTAGGACACTTGAAAAGGAGATGGGAGAAAGAAGGACTTCAGAAAAAACCTGGGAGTCCTAGCCAGAGCACTCAGACAAGAGAAAGTAATAAAGGGTATCCAAAGCGGGAAAGAGGGGGTCAAATTATCGCTTTTTGCTGATGATACGATCTCGTATCTAGAAAATCCCAAAGACTCCGCCAAGACACTCCTATAATTGATAAATAAATTCAAAAAAGTGTCAGGTTACAAAATCAATGTATGCAAATCAGTAGCATTTCTATATATCAATAACAGTAAAGCCGAGAATCAAAT
>CAUYSK010006848.1:0-13635 GCA_963575035.1 Avahi laniger | reverse complement strand
CTCTTTTTTGTGTGGGTTTAATTAAAATTCAACTACTAATGAAAATTTTTTTTTTTTTTTTTTTTTTTTTTTTTTTTTTTTTTAGAGATGGAGTCTTGTTATGTTACCCAGGCTGGTCTCAAATTCCTAGTCTCAAGTGATCCTCCCGCCTCAGCCTCCCACAGTGTTGGGATTATAGGCATGAGCCACCACTCCTTGCTGTGAAGCATAAGTAGTAATGAAGAATATGTCTAAAATTGTACATTATTGTTTGTATAATGTTTGTCACCCCCGACTAGAATGCAGATTTCACTGTACACTCCTGTACAACCAGTGCCTAGGTAGGGCAGCTAGTTAGTGACAGCCCCCAACTAGAATTTAGATCTTTTAGCTCCTGGTTTAATGCTTTTTCCTCAACAACACACCGCTTTCCCATTGAGCCACTGACATTTTTCTAAAAGAAAAATAATCCAAATGTTGATATTTTCTATTTATTTTAAAAGAAAAGAGAGAAAGAAAAGAAGTTACCAAAGTCAACCCTGTTAGTGAAGGAAATATTTAAGTGTAGAATTTCTTCTACTAAAGAGATATAATACAATATGAAATTTTATACTACTTAAGGAGACTTGAAAACCGTGATAATAAGAGCTCATATTACTTGATCACTTATTGCATGAGACACTTTTTTGTAAGTGCTTTAAATGTTTTTGCTTATTTTGAACCTCACAGCAATCCTATGAATGAGGCACTGTTATATTCATCTCCATTTTACAGATGTGTAAACTGAGACACAGAGGTATTAAGTGACTTGCTCATGGTCACATGGCAGAAACCACAGTAGAACAGTTCTTCTGGTTCCTTGATCAGCATCTTTCTTCTCAGAATATAAACTTGGGCAAATGGCAGGTGACCTGCTGTGGAGTTCATGCCTTTAATGACAGCCCGGCACAATGTTGCCTCCCAAATCTCCTGGAGGTTGTTATAAGTACTCTTGAGATATTTTTTATCATTTATTTTAATTTTGTTTTACAATTCATCATTTTGCTTAAAATATGTTTTTGAAGTCATATCAGACAAAGAAAGATAAGCATGAGAAGAAACATGAGTCATCTTTAGGCCAGCAAGACGTTGTTGGGGAATCCCTGAGGTATTTAAGGCAGAGCTGTCTGATGGGAAGCCTTTGGTTAACTTGTTCCCTGGCAGAATTGGAAGTATCAGGCTGACGAAATACATACCAGGGGAGTTGCCTGCTGAGAGAGTTTCCAAAGCAATATGTGTTGCACTACTGTTGAATGAATTTGGGGGTTTCTAGAGTCGGACTCTACTTCCAAGCAAGAAGAAATGGTATAACTAGTGAATCCATTGACGTGCTTGCTGCCTTTACTCATGAGCTCAGTCGCTGCTAGTTAGCTGTGATTGAAGAATGAGATGATCTGGTTTATTCTGTTATGTGGATCTTGAACAAAATAACCTTTTATATGGTCTTACATAGAGCACATTAGCCTTTGCTTGCATTGAAACTTTGTACAATAACATCTTAGTTATCTCTGTCATTCTTGGTAGTAAAATGTATATACAGTGATGTGCCACTCAATGATATTTTGGTCAATGACAGACCGCATATATGATGGTGGTCCCATAAGATTATTAATTGATTAGTTACTTAGAGACAGACTTTTGCTGTGTTGCCCAGGCTGGTCTTAAACTCCTGGGCTCAAGTGATTCTCCTGCCTTAGGATCCTACTGAGTAACTGAACTACAGGTACCTGCTACTGGCACCCGGTGTCCATACGATTATAATACTGTATTTTTACTGTACATCTATGTTTGGATATGTTTAGATACACAGATAGTTGCCATTGTGTTACAGTTGCCGACAGTATTCTGTGCAGTAACATGCTGTACAGGTTTGTAGTCTAGAAGTAATAGGCTATACTATATTGCCTAGGTGTGTAGCAGGCTATACCATCTAGGTTTGTGTAAGTACATGCTATGACGTTCAAACAACGTCATTAGAAATTGCCTAATGACGTATTTCTGGAAATGTTTCACCTGTCATTTAGTGATGTATGACTGTACTAAAATTTCCCACTTAATCCTAGTTTACTCTTTAAAAATGTGTTGATATTGTTATAATCTTATAATTGAATATCTTTCTCCAAAGCACTTATCAGTGTCTGGCATACCATATATTTTGCTTATTTGTCTTTTTCCCCCTGCTGGAATGTAAGCTATGTTGAGGGCAGGAATTTTTAAAGAATGATCTTATTGCATGTGAGTCATCATATTCTTTATAGCACTTGATTGTCCAGGATGGTAAATAGAAAAGCTGTGAGCAGTTCGTCTATGTAGATTCTAATTCATGCCTTGGACGTTCTTTCAATCCCAGAAATTGGCTTACAATTTGACTCTTTTCCTGAAAAATACCACAACCACAAAAATCTGGCCACTTGAGGTGTTCAGTTACTTGGACTTGATTTTAATAAAATTTCAGAGTAATTTAGAAGACCAAGATACAGTTTTTATTTTTTAAAATATGGAACACTTCATGAATTCGTGTGTTGTTCTTGCTTAGGGGCCATGTTAATTTTCTCTGTATCATTCCAATTTTAGTGTGTTACTGAAGCGAGTACTGATTATTTTTAGTCTTCATTTAGATGTGATAGAGTGTAATCATATTGTATATTATCTGGCTGTAAAATAGATAATATTTGATTAAGGATAGAAGAAAATGGATTAAAATTAAACAGAAAAGGAAAAAATTCTTCCTGCTTCAAAGCAATGTGACCACTGCTCTCTCACAAGCAAGAAGTAAGATACTTCATTATTTATGGCAGACTCAGTGTAGAGGTAAGCTCCAGTTTTGAATTAGATTGATACTGTTAACTACCCGTGTTAGATGATCTCTTCCCATGATAGACTGTATCTAGTGCTGGCTCCTCTCATCTCTTTCCTGATGAAAAGTCTTCTGACTTCTGCCCAGTCTAAGAAAGGCATCAAGATAAAATATTAAATATTTGCAATTTTAAATGGCATTAACTTTTATCAAACCTAGCGCATTGGTGGCTTAAAAAGCCCTTCAGATAATTGTTGTCCTTCTGCTCTGCTTTGAAAACAGTACAGCCAAAAAGACTCTTAAAGTAATTAGATGAGAAAAGATTTAGGGGTTAGGAAAAGGTTTACATTTTGACAAGATTTGGACCTGCTTGTAATAGCTGATATCTCCTTAGAGGACTGTGGTTTGGGGTGCTTCACCTTTTTCCCAAGCTCAAATTTATAAACTATCTTTTCCTCTGAGCAAAAAGCTTCATTATCAAATCGCTTTGTTCACAAAGTCAACGTCAGTTCATTTAAAGTAAGTCAACCATATTGTGTCTGAAAAGAAGCCAAGTTCTGTTCAACTTTTGTTTTTACTCTAATTTACATAGCAGCCATAGGTATTTGTACAGTTTTGGGGAGTAGCTATGAAGAATTTTAAACAGCTATGAAGAAATCATTGAGTAATTTTATGAAAACTATTCTGAGAAGTTCAGAACAAAGTAGGAAAGGAAGAGAGAGAATATAAAAATATCTGACAAAGTTTTATAAAAATCTATTCAGTGATAATTGAGAATTGATCTAGGGGATGCTAAATTATTCAATGACTTAGAGGCTTCTGTTGGAATGAGTTTCCCACAGGTCAAATCAGCTCGCTTTGGTCACCAGTAAAAGCAGACAGACCTGGGGAAAAAGGAGCCCCGTGGAGGTAAAGTTTCTTACCGGGAAAAGTACTGGGTAGTTGGATAACAAGGGGTGGTGGGAAACATGAACCCAAAGCCAGTAATTAAGGGCTGGTCTGTTGGGAAACTTTTATTACAATTAAACCAACCCATAAACAGAACCAGGACAGACATAACCCAGAAGATTTGGACTTGAGGAAGAAGAGAGAACACGTGATTCTGGTAAAATAACCTAGACCAAATAAAGACTGGTACTAATTGAAATTTAGGGCACATGGGCCCTTCTGTACCAAAGTTTTGGTATGTCTTTTAAAAATAAAGTATCCTAGTATATCTCGACTTTATTTTATTTTATTATTATTATTTTTGAGACGGAGTCTCTCTCTGTCACCTGGGCTAGAGTGCTGTGGCGTCAGCCTAGCTCACAGCAACCTCAAACTCCTGGGCTCAAGCGATCCTCCTGCCTCAGCCTCCCAAGTAGCTGGGACTACAGGCATGCGCTACCACGCCTGGCTAATTTTTTCTATTTTTAGTAGAGACAGGGTCTTGCTCTTGCACAGACTGGTCTCAAACTCCTGACCTCAAGCGATCCTCCCACCTTGGCCTCCTAGAGTGCTAGGATTTACAGGCATGAGCCACGTCACCCAGCCTATCTTGACTTTAAATAGAGGAAGAAATTAGTTTGACTGTTATAATATTTAGATAGCTATATTTTCAAGGAAGAAACATGCTTGACTCAAGTTCTGTTCTATTTTCAGTCATACCTGAAGAGATCCTGTCTGCTAAATTTATGTACTCATAATAAATATAAGAAGAATGCTTTTTAGCTTTATCAGCAAAATTTTCACTTGTAAAGTATTCTTTACCACAATTTTTTAAGGAAGTGGGGAGGGTACATGTTATTTTCCCTGTTAAGAAGCTGAGTCTCAGTGAGGAAGTGACTTGCTGAAGAGATGGTGCGTGGTGGGGCTCGTACCCAAAGGCCAAGCCTCTGGACCTCAGATCTAGCGCTGTTTCCCCTCTTCCACACTAGTGGTGGCCACTGGAATCGCAGACATAGCTCCCTGGAGGAAATACAGTCATGTGTCTCTTAAGGATGGGGGAACGTTCTGAGAAATGCATTGTTAGATTTTGTCTTAGGCAAAGGTCATACAGTGTACTTACACAAACCTAGATGGAATACCTACTGCTCACCAAGGCTATATGGTATAGCCTTTTGTTGCTAGGCTACAAACCTGTACGGCATGTTACTGTACTGAATACTGTAGGCAGTTGTAAGCCAATGGTAAGTATCTGTGTATCTAAACATAGAAAAGGTGCAGTAAAAATATGGTATAAAAGATTTAAAAAAAAAAGGTACATGTATATAGGGCACTTATGATGAATAGAGCTTATAGACTGGAAGCTGCTCTGGGTGAGTGGCGAGTGAATGTGAAGGCCTAGGACAGTCCTGTACACTACTGTATGTAGACTTATAAACACTGTACACTTGGGCCATACTAAATTTACATAAAATTTTTCTTTCTTTAATAATAAGTTAACCTTAGCTTACGGTAACTTATAAACTTTTTAATATTCTTAACTTTTTGACTCTTTTGTAATAACATTTAGCTTAACACACAAACACAGCAGAGCTGTAAAAAATTTTTTTCTTTCTTCACATCCTTATTCTATAAGCTTTTTTCTATTTAAATTTTTTTCATTTTTTACTTTTTAAACTTTTTTTGTTGAAAGCTCAGACACATACCCACGCATTAGCCTAGGCCTGCACCAGGTCAGGATCATCAGTATCACTGTCTTCCAGCTCCACATCTTTTCCCCCGCAGGTCTTAGGGGCAGTAACATGCATGGAGCTGTCATCTCCTAAGATAGCGATGCCTTCTTCTGGATGCTTCCTGAAGGACCTACCTGAGGCTGTCTTACAGTTAACGTTTTCTTTTATAAGTAGAAAGAGCCCACTCTAAGATAATGATAAAAAGTATGTTATAATAAATACACAAACCAGTAGCACAGTCACTTATCATTATCAAGTATTAGGTACTATACATAATTGTATATGCTATGCTTTTATGTCATGGGCAGTGCGGCAGGTTTGTTTACACCAGCATCACCACAGATGTGTGCAATGTGTTACACTACAATTTATGACGGCTACAGCATCACTTGGCCATAGGAATTTTTCAGTTCCATTATAATCTTATGGGACCACTGTCGTATATGCAGTCCATCATTGACCAAAATGTCATTATGCAGTGCATGATTGTATTAATAATTAACTTCCAAGCTCCTAGTCAAACCTTTCAAAAAACAAATAACGGCAGGTACCAAAACAGCAAAAATAGAGACATCTTTTATATTTGGCTTTGGAAAATATACTTGAACTTACTAGTGAAGTAATGAAATGACAATTAAGTTGGCTAAAGTGTGGTAAAGCTATATATAAAATAAGTTATTTTCTAATTATCTTTGGGAAATGAAGCGTATTTCATAACTAATTTTGCCTAATAAACAAGGCATACTCCTTTGTCCAAACAACTATTTCGAGTGCTAATCTTTGGAAAGATTTATATGCTTTTCCACTTGTCTTAAACAAAGTAGGAACAGTGATTATTGTTAAATACATGACTAATATTTACAACAAATGTTCTTCAGTAAATAACTCCAGACTACTGTGCATTTGTCATTCTTTATAACTTCTTCTTAAAGAGTTTTTGTTTGCATGTATGTATTCTCCCTTGCTAAAAGAATATTACCCATAATTTCCTTCTGCTGTCAACTTGCTATTATTTAACAATCCCTTTTCCTTTAATTTGTCATCTTTTAATCTGCTTTGGACTGAACCAAGTCACTGAACTCATTATGTATAAAATAAGGAAAAATTTCCATATAAGAGGAGAAATCTCTTCATCAAGGGCATATCCTTTATAACTTTGACACTGACATGTACTTTTCATTGCTCAAACACATTTTTCCCTATACTCTCTTCTTCAGTTATGTTCAGATAGTTGAGATTGCCAGATAATCGTCAAGCTATACAAAATCTTGACTCTAAGTATAGATATTAGAAAATAGAAAATGTTATTAACTCAAGACTGTCTTGTCTATTTCTGGCTTATTTTTTTTTTTCTTAGATTTTCTTAATGACCTGAATTTGATGTATTTAAATATTTGAAGATAAAATTTTAAAATTCTGTACTCGATTTAATTATGAATATTTCTGATCTTTAACAAAATTTTTTTATTGAGATGAAATTCACATAACATAAAAGTGACCATTTTAAAGTAAACAATTAAGTGGCATTTAGTACATTCACAATACCACCCCTGTCTAGTTCCAGGACATTTTTATCACCCCCAAAGGAAACTCTGTACCCATTAAGCAGTCACTCTCCATTCCTCCCTGCCCCTAGCAACCACCAGTTTGCTTTCTTTCTGTCTCTGGATTTATCTATTCGGGATATTTCATGTAAATGGAATTCTATGATATATGACCTTTGTGTCTGGCTTTTTGTTAGCATCACATTTTTGAGGTTCATCCACATTGTAGCATGTGTTAGTACTTTATTCCTTTTTAGGGCTAAATATTCTATTGTATGTATAAAACACAAACTTGTTTATCCATTCATCTGTTGAGGGACATTTGTTTTCACCTTTTGGCTATTGCAGATAGTCCTGTGGACATGCATGTACATGTATTTGCTTGAACACCTGTTTCTAATTCTAGTGGGTAGGTATCCGAGAGTGGAATTGCTGGGTCACACGGTGATTCTATGTTTAACTTTTTAAGGACCTACCAAACTTTTCCACAGAAGCTGAACCATTTTGCATTCCCACCAGCAACATATAAGTGTCCCAATTTCTCCTCACCAACACTTATTTTCTATTTTTTAAATTATAACATAGCTGGTGTGAAGCGGTATCTCATTGTGGTTCTGAGTTGCATTTCCCTAATGACTAATTATGTTGAGCATCTTTTCATATGCTTATTGGCCATTTGTATATCTTCTTTGGAGAAATGTCTATTTAAATCCTTTGCTCATTTTAAAATCAAATTGTGTCTTTTTGTTTTGTAAGAGTTCCTTATGTATTCCAAATACTTTATGTATTCCAAATAAAATCCTTTATTAGATACATGATTTGTGAGCATTTTCTCCTATTACATAGGTTGTCTTTTTACTTTCTTGATATGGTTCTTTGTGCAAAATTTTTTAATTTTGTTGGAGTTAACTTATCTATTTTTTTTTTTGCTCATACTTTTAGCGTCATATCTAAGCATCCATTCTCAAATTCAAGATCATGAAAATTTACCCCAATGTTTTCTTCTAAAGAGGTTTATGGTTCAGTTCTTATAATTAGATTGTTAATCTAATGTGTATTAATTTTTGTATATGATGTTAGGCAGGGATCCAACTTTATTCTTTTGGATATGGATCTCAACACCATTTGTTAAAGAGACTATTCTTTCCCCATTGAATGGTCTTGGCACCCTTGTTGAAAATCAGTTGACTGTAGATGCACAGGTTCATTTCTGGACTCTCAGGTCTGTTCTGTTGGTCTCTGTGTCTCTCCTTGTGCTAGCACCACACTGTTTGGATTACTGTAGCTTTGTAGTAAGTTTTAAAATGAAGTGTGAGTCTTCCAACTTTGTTCTTCTTTTTCAATATTGTTTTTGGGTCTTTGAGACCCCTTGTAGTTCCATATGAATTCTTTTTTTGCCCGGGCTAAAGTGCCATGGCGTCAGACTAGCTCACAACAACCTCAGACTCCTAACCTCAAGTGATCCTCCAGCCTCGGCCTCAGAGTGCTAGGATTATAGGTGTGAGCCACGTAGTTTTCTTTTCTAGTGGTATCTTTTGTCTGGCTTTGGTATCAGGATAATGCTGGCCTATAGAATGAGTTAGAAAGTGTTCTCTCCTTTTTTCTGATTTTTTTTTGTTTGTTTTACCCTCATTTGTTTGTTTGTTTGTTTTGAGATAGCATTTCGCTCTGACACCTGGGCTAGAGTGTATTGGCATCATCATAGCTCACAGCAACCTCAAACTTCTGACTCAAGTGATCCTCCTGCCTCAGCCTCTCGAGTAGCTGGGACTACCAGTGTGCACCACCACACTCAGCTGTATTTTTTCTATTTTTACTAAAGTCAGGATCTTGCTCTTGCTCAGGCTGGGTCTCAAACTCCTGACCTCAAGCAAGCCTCCTGCCTCAGCCTCACGGAGTGCTAGGATTACAGGCATGAGCCACTGCGCCCGGCTCCTTTGTTTGTTTTTGAATGGATTTTATATTAAATTGGAAAGTTAATTATCTAGCCCAGCCTCTCAATATTGTTATCCAAGACAAACAAACAAACAAACAAAAATGAATTTATACAGAAAAATCTTTGCCCGAGGAGAATTTAATGACGGTATTTTGTTGCTTTAACACCCATCTAAGAAACAAACCATATTATAGTTATAAAATTTCACGGAATCACGTATCAGGTGTTACTTGATTATGTGTGTTTAGAAATTCAAAGCATGCATTGAATCAAAGGATTATAATGTTAGGAGATTTTTAGTTACCCACATGTGTATAAACATTTTTAGCAGTAATTTGAGAAAAACAATACCTCCTTGGAAGTATTTAACAAGATACAAATTTAACTTTTGGCTAGCCTTAATCACTTCTTTTTTTTTTATTTCAGCATATTATGGGGGTACAGATGTTAAGGTTACAAATGTTGCCCTTGCCCCTCCTCCCCCCGCAAGTCCAAGCTTCAAGCGTGTCCATCCCCCGGATGGTGTGCATCGCACTCTTTGTGTATGCATACACCCATCCCCTCCTCCCCCCTCCCCGCCCGACATCCAATAAATGTTATTCTTATATGTGCACTTATGTGTTCATCAGTTAATACCAATTTGATGGTGAGTACATGTGGTGCTTGTTTTTCCATTCTTGAGATACTTCACTTAATAGAATGTGTTCCAGTTCTTTCCAGGAGAATACAAGAGATGCTATATCACCATTGTTTCTTAAAGCTGAGTTAGTACTCCATGGTATACATATACCACATTTTATTAATCCACTCATGTATTGATGGGCACTTGGGTTGTTTCCACATCTTTACAATTGTGAATTGTGCTGCTAAAAACATTCTAGTGCAGATGTCTTTTTTATAGAATGCCTTTTGTTCTTTTGGGTAGATACCCAGTAATGGGATTGCTGGATCAAATGTTAGTTCTACTTGAGCTCTTTTAGGTATCTCCGTATTACCTTCCACAGAGGTTGTACTGGTTTGCAGTCCCACCAGCAGTGTATGAGTGTTCCTATCTCTCTGCATCCATGCCAACATTTATTGTTTTGGGACTTTTTGAGAAAGGCCCTTCTCCCTGAAGATAAGTGATATCTCATTGTGGTTTTAATTTGCATTTCCCTAAATTCATGACAGGTTCTGCCCTGGAAGTAAATAAGAAAGAAAAGAGGGCTTTTATGAGTACAGTTAATTTGTTCTTTTTTGTAGTAACTTGGAAATGCTTGTCTATGTCCAAATTTGTCTGGATTAGAGCTTCAAAATGAGCAAGATTATCTGAGGTATTTCTATTTCCAGTTATTCTCTAGAATAAATACTGAAAACATGTCTTTTAAAAAGAAAGACTATATGAAGAATATATAAATTCAATAGTAAAAAAAAAAATCAAATATTCCAGTTAGAAAATGGGCAAATGCTACTCCTTAATGCTTCTTAATTAAGATCTGCATGGTTTTTAAAATATTTTTAGCCCCATAATTTCCTGAAATAAAAAAAAATTAAAAAAGTGATTCTTGAGAAAAATTTTTTAAAAAAGAAAAGAACAGAGTATACAAAAGATATATTTAATATATTTTGAAAGAAATCTCATTGTAGGCACAGAAGACAGTTTTGACAAAAACGGTCGAAGGGAACAGAAACTGAAACCACACATCAGAGAATATATTAAAGAGATGAAATAAGGAATGATAAAACAATGTTACAAGAGGGAAAGGGAGCTTTACAAAAATAAGAAAATGTTTTTAAAAGAAAAAAATAAAAACCATGCAGCGTGGATTTTTTGAGGTGTTTTGCCCTGGTTCTTGGGCTCCTGGCTTGAAGGAATTACAAGCCGGGCTGGCGTGAGCGAGTGATGACCCTTAACACTTCCACACAAGCAGCTCTTATTGCAAGCTAATTGGCATAGAATAGAAAGCGAAAGTACATTTCCTGAGGGGAAGTGTATCTATCTTCTCAAGTGGAGGAGATGCTGGGGTCTTACCGCACTTCTACTTTTAAGTCTAGACCTTATAAATATGCTAAATAGTGGGTGGAATATTCATTACTGTCCTAGGAAAAGGGTGGAGAGTTCGTTGAACTAAGGGCCCTCCCCATTTTTATCCTTATAGGGTAACTTCCAGGGGTTGCCATGACAATTGTAAACTGTCATGGCACTGATGGGTGTGATTTTTACTATGCTAATATATGTTAATGAGGAAAAGATCCCCTTTGGACATGAGCCCCTAGTTTCTGCACATGCTCCTGGCTTGGAAACGTCCCTAACCTCAAGTTCCTACTGTTGCTAAATGCTCATTGGCCTCCTTATTTCCTGCCCCTCTTCTCTTTTCCTGTGGTTAGCACTGCCAACCTGCACCTGTCCCTAACAATATAGAAGAACTGGGCGCTGACTGTGTAATAGTGAGAGCTTCATGTATGTTGCCTCATTTAATTCTCTCGACAGCTTCAAGAGGTATATTCATTGTTCCCTTTTACAGGCGTTGAAAGGTTTAGCACTTCTCCAACTTACACAGCTAGCTGTGGCAGAATTTCATTTTCTCATTTATTATATGAGAGAGTTAGATTAGATATGATTTCCTTTCCAGCTCAGCTCTGTGGTTGTTTGAATCTATGATTGCCTCTGGACTCCCATAGTTGGGTAGTATCTAAATAAAAAATTCCTAGAGACTGAGCTCTTAAATATGACATGATTCCAAGCACTTTACATGGATTATCTCATGTAATCTTCGCAACACCCAATGAGGTAGGTACTATTATCATTCCATTTTACAGATTAGGAAACTAGGGCACAAGAAGGTTAACAGCTAAAAAGTGACCAAACTGAGAATTGAACCCAGATGTCTTACTCCAAAGCCTTTGTGCTTAACTATTACACATACCTCCTCTGACGATATTAATGGGTGAATAAGAGGATAAAGAGAGTCTCAAATAGGAAAAAACAAAGTATTATAAAAATTTTAACTTTTGATGTTATTAATGGCTTCAATGGAAAATTGTGGGTTCATTTATCTTTCTACTCACAGCATCTAACACACTACCAGGCACACAGCTAATAAATGATAAATGAATTAATTCAGCACTAGCAACTTCCTTTCCCTTCTGCATTCTCCAAAATTTCAGTACTTTCCCCCACTGAAAGTATGAGCTGATAAACTTACTTGCATAATCATTCCGTTTTTAAAAATGAAGAGAACTGATAATAAATGTCCTTATAAAGATCAAAGGGGATTTTCCAACACCAGGTGGTTCCCGGAAAAATGAAACATTTCCACTTTCTCTGGTGCCCTCTAGTGCTCTGTGGCCACAACCAATCAAGAGTGCTGATGTTCCCAGGTGTGGACTGAAACTGAATCTGAATTTATTTTCTACGTTGCACATGCATCCCCTTTATAGACTACACTTGTGTTTCCTCTTTGCATGTCACTCTAATCAGGGCTTATGTCAGAAATTGTGAAGTGTTCTGTAGCCTGGGTTTCCCTAGTCTTCACTAGGCTGTATCAGTTTGAATTTCTTCAGCTCCTATTCCTGGAGACTCACACAACCTATGAAATGCATTTGTGTGTGTTTTGGAAGTATGTCCCCCTTTCTGGCGTGTGTCATTTGGTAAGACTGCTCTCATTGCATGCTTTCACACACACTCTCTCTCTTTCTTTCTGAGGCCAAGACTCTGAATTGCTTGAGGAGTTAGAACTGCAGGAAATTCTCTTCCAGAGAAGAAAGTACACCTGTTCTCCTTTCACTTTTCCTTTAGTAAAAGGGCCCTCCGAGCAGTGCTGCTTGTTCTTCAATGTCTTGCAGAGCTTTTTGTGCATTCCTTAGTGAAACAGGCCTCTTAGATTTTTCAAGTTTGCTGTGGACACCACAGAACATGTGATCATCGGAAATTAACGGAGGCTGAGAAGGTCATGCAAGTGACAGATCCCACGGTTGTCTTTGAATCACCTTCCTTTCTGATGGCTTTCTTCTTGGGTGAAACAACTTACTTACATGCCTGGATCTTTCTTTGGGTGTATTTTCTCCTAAGATGCTCCCCAGACCCTGGCCAAATAGACTTTGGGCGGCCTGTCCCGGCAGCTGGATAAACAGGCCCAGCTATTTCAGATTTTTAGTTAGACTTAAGCTGGAATCTGCCTTATATTTTCATGAAACTGAATAATTAATGACAATATTAAAATTATTAATAATAGTGGCTGACCTTCTTTTAGAGCTTAGTATGTACTAAACACATTGCCGAGAGCTTTTACACACCGTGTCTCAATTAATTTCACAAGTCCCCTGTCGAATAAGGAATGCTATAATCCTCACGTTACAGATAAGAAGCCTGAGGTTTAGAGAGCCTACGTGCTTTGAGAGACACTATAATTTTTTTTATTATTATTTTTTATTTTATTATTTTTTTTTATTATTATTATTATTTTTTATATTATTATTCCAAGGTATTGTGAGGGTACAAACATTCTAGTTACACTTTATGTCTTTGCCTCACCCAAATGCAGGTTAAAGGCATGCCCTGCCCTCCCTTTAGTGCTCCCCGTGTCCTTTAGTTGTAGATTCGCCCCCCATCCCCCTAATCCCTGGAGAGTATTTCTGCCATGTGATCACCCTAGTGTTGATCAGTTAGTACCAATTTGATGGCGAGTACAAATGGATCCCTTT
>CAUYSK010006846.1:0-21895 GCA_963575035.1 Avahi laniger | reverse complement strand
TTTAGTTGTCCAATTAATTTCTTTCCAATTTTAGTAGAGACGGGGTCTTGCTCTTGCTCAGGCTGGTTTCGAACTCCTGAGCTCAAACAATCCGCCCGCCTCGGCCTCCCAGAGAGCTAGGATTACAGGCGTGAGCCACCGCGTCCGGCCAGGGTCAATCATTCTTAAATTGAGGTTTGAAGTTAGATGTTCATGTCCTGTGCTAGACATTGGAAAGAATTAATTAGGCAGGATCTCAGTCCTTAAGGAACTCAACCAAATATGGGTCAGAAGGCTGGGTGTAGTGACTCACATCTTTGAAAGGCCCAGGTGGGAGGATTGCTTGAGGCCAGGGGTTTGAAACCAGCCTGAGCAACATAGTGAGACCCCGTCTCTACAAAAAAATTTTAGAAATTAGCCAGGCATGGTGGTGCACATCTATAGTCCTAGCTACTCAGGAGGCTGAAGCAGGAGGGATTGCTTGACCCCAGGAGTTTGAGACTGCAGTGAGCTATGATTAGGCCACTGCACTCTAACCTGAACAACAGAGTGAGACCTTGTCTCGAAAAAAAAAAAAGCTATCGAGATTTTAGAAGTGAAATTTTAAATAGGAAAAAAAAAACCATCTATCAAGAAGTACTTAGTATATATCAGATCAGGTCTTTTCAAGTATATGGGCTAGTCCAATCCTCCCAATAACCTTGTGAGGCTGAGGATCATGACACCCATTTCACAGATGAGGCACGGAGGCAAGAAGAAGGTACCTAGTTAACATATAGTCATGATATAAGTGGTAAGCTGTCTCATTTCAGTGCCTGTGTTCCTTTGTTCCACAGGTCTGTTAGTATAGGTTTGCAAAAGGGCAGATTGACTAGATCAGAGAGTTTCTTTCCTTGCCTAGTCCTGGTAAAATATAAATCCATCTTCGTCTTGTTTGTAGATTCTGTGGAGTTGGGTGGCGGGGTGAAGTGAAAGGGAAAAATAAAGAATAAGGGGACAGTTCTTTATATTAAGGTACAAGGATTCCCAAGATAACTAGAATATCTTAAAAGATCGGGAATCTAGAACCAAAAGGGAGGTGAAATCGACATATAGGGATGTAAAGGCACCTTTTCAGTATCCATGAATGTGTTGAAATGGATATCATCGTTGCCAAGATCTGCTGATGATGTTGTGTTTTATAAAGGAATATGAGTTTACTGGTCTTCCCCTTGCATATAGTTGTAACCAGAAGTCTTTGCATATACATCATTTTGTAGCTTCTCTGACTTATTTTGTCTCCAGCCTCTAAAAACCAAGATCTACCTTGGGGAAATCAAGACAGCTCAATACAGGCCACTTTCCAGATACCAAGGCTCTTGCCTTTTTACTTCATCCTTCTATAGACTATGAGCTCCGCAAGGTCAAGGATATACTTCATTCATCTTTGTATCTCCAGCATCTAGTCCAGGGCCTGGCCTATGGTAATATGCATCTGGTGAACTGAATTGAAAGCTTCCACTTTTTCTTTCTTCTTTCTCCTACCTATAACCCATCTCTATAATGATATTTCCTTTTTTTTTTTTTTTTTTTGAGACAGAGTCTTACTCTGTTGCCCAGGCTAGAGTGCCGTGGCATCAGCCTAGCTCACAGCAACCTCAAACTCCTACTGGGCTCAAGCAATCCTACTGCTCAGCCTCCCAAGTAGTTGGGACTACAGGCCTACGCCACTATGCCCAGCTAATTTATATATAAATATATATATATATATATATATATATATTTTTTAGCTATCCAGATAATTTCTTTCTATTTTTAGTAGAAATGGGATCTCGCTCTTGCTCAGGCTGGTCTCGAACTCCTGAGCTCAAACGATCCTCCCGCCTCGGCCTCCCAGAGTGTCCGGCCTATAATGATATTTCTTGTGTGCATCGTCACAAGCTGCATAGTAGAGACAGTAGGATGGGAGAATGTGTATAGAACAAGGGCTCAGATCGATTCCTGTCTGCCATTTATTCATTGTGTGGTTTTGAAAAAGAGAGAGTTGTGACTGAGCGACTTTCAAGTTTGGCTGAAATGTAGATATAGAGAAAAAAATGGTAAGAAAAGAGATTAGACAGGCAGGATAGAGTTAAATTGTAAAATGCTAGGCCAAAAGTTTAGAGAGGCTTTGACCAATCACGAGACAGTGATAGAGTGGAATAGTTTAGAAGATAAAGGAGGCAGGGAGTCCAGCCAGAAGACTAAGGTAGTTATTTCAGTGAGAAGGAGTTAAGGCACTGGTAGAGATGGAAAGGAATCAACGTGAGAGATGTTAAGGGGATAGAATGGGCAGGCTTCAGTGACTGATTAGATGTGAGCATTAAAGGACATTCTGAGCTGAAATCTGAGATGGGTACTGAGCATCAATCTGCAACCAGGTAGCAGATAAGCCAGTTTCCTATCTCCCAGACATGTGATCTGCTGCTGCTCCTCTCTTTGTTGCCTGGAAGCTTCTTTGGCCATGAATCTAGAGCACAAAATAGACTGAGGCACACCAAATACCTCCTACCTCCCTAGTGGTACAGATAGAAGGAAAGGGCTAGATCATTTGGATGCCACCTGTAAAATACTGTCTAAAGTAAATACTTTAGGCCTAATCTGGATGGCTTTGCCCTTCATGATGAATGGCTATTGGAAGAAAACAGCTTGGAGAGTAGGGCTAAGGAAGGCAGAGCCAAATAGAAATTCACAGGAATTAGGTGGTACCTTCTCCGTACTTCCACAGCTCATTTCTCATGCCCTTAACACAGTGCATTGTAACTACTTGTTCACTTGTATATTTTCTCCACAGATCTCTACTAAATCCACTAGAGCACTTTTAAAGGAATATTCTGCATTTTTCTTTGTATCCTCAGCATTTGGCACAGGTCATAGGACACAATGAGGCTTCGCAAATATTGAATGAAATAACGAATGTGTGAATATTAAAAAGTTCCTAGATGCAGGCCGGGAGCGGTGGCTCACGCCTGTAATCCTAGCACTCTGGGAGGCCGAGGCGGGAGGATCATTTGAGCTCAGGAGTTCGAGACCAACCTGAGCAAGAGCGAGACTCCGTCTCTACTAAAAACAGAAAGAAATTGGCTGGACAACTAAAAATATATAGAAAAAATTAGCCGGGCATGGTGGTGCATGCCTGTAGTCCCAGCTACTTGGGAGGCTGAGGCAGGAGGACCGCTTGAGCCCAGGAGTTTGAGGTTGCTGTGAGCTAGGCTGACGCCACAGCACTCTAGCCCAGGCAACACAGTAAGACTGTGTCTCAAAAAAAAAAAAAGAAAGAAAGAAAGAAAAAAAAGTTCCTAGATGCAAATATGGACTTTAGATTTTCTTAAGATCTCGCATCATAAAAAATGCATTGAGGTACTTTGCCTTTCTGGTTTTATTTTTACAAGCCAGCCTTTTTTAAAAGTTTTAAAAAAAACTGCTCCAGTTCTCAGCACAACCACATCAGAGAACACCTTAGGGAACAAGAGAATAAAAGGAGGCCCTTTAGAAGACTATGTTTGATCTCGGGTTAAACTTCTTTTAAAGTAATAATTCCATGGTCACCTATTATAAAAAGTTTCTCAGTGGTGCCAAACTGTTCTCATTTATGGCTTAAGTGAAAATATATACTTTAAGGTACCTCAAACTGAAAACTGTTTTAGCTTCAGTAGGACTTTTCTGCTTCTATTTTTTGGTATGGTTTTGGTACAAAGAAAATAATACTTAAAAAGAAAAAAACATAAAAGGCCAGAGATGTAGGAGGGCTGGCTACCTAGGAAAAGCCAGAAAGAGATGGTCCTGACTCCCCAGTCTTTACGTTACCAGGAGTTTCTGCTTGTGCAGGGCTGAGCTGAGCGGGGATTACTTAACCCTGGAGAGAGGGCGAAAGGATGATGAAAGAGTCTGTAAGAGGGAAGCTCAAGTGGTTAGTAAGATCACAGAAGCCCATAAGAAGGAAGGGAGAGGGTACAAAGAATGACTCTTCAGGCACCTAGGTGTGAAACTCAGGTAAGAATCTTTCTAGAAGCCCAAAACCTGTGTTCAGCATCCAGCACAGGGCTACTGGGAGAGTACCTCCTGCACAGAACTCCCCCAACATAAGGATACTGGGATACCTGGACACCTGAGAGGCTATCCTCATTCACCTTCTTCCCACCCCTTTCAGGTTGGCCTGCTCTAAACCATTTGTTATGGCTTACACATTACTCAACACAAGAAAACTTTTCTTATGGACTAGGAAGAATCCTTTGTGTTGTTTTCCAGGGTCCAGATGTCACATATGTACTGGAAAACAGAACAAAACAACCATAATTCCACTGTAGCAAACTACTCATAGCTTCTAGTGTAAATCTCCTGCCTGGCAGCCTGGGATTAGGAGACACAGGTGCACATTTTACAAAATCATAATGTGGAGGCAGTTTTTGAAATAAATTCCTTAGAATATAGTAATAACTCCTTGGTCTTCTGACCTTTATCTACAACTATACACTCTTTCTCTTCGTTTGAATGCCCCCTCCTCTTTACCCCCACTTCTGCTCCCCAAAATCCACTTTCATCATTTCTCACCTGAATTATTGTGCTGGCCTTCTAATTGATCTACCAGCCTTCAGTCTCATTCCCATTCCAGTTTAGTGCCAAAACAATCTTCCTGAAGCACATATTATGGAGATTATAATTTAAAAAGAAAAACAGACTGGGCACAGTGGCTCACTCCTATAATCCTGACACTCTGGGAGGCCAAGGCAAGAAAATCACCTGAGCCCAGGAGTTGAAGGTTACAGTGAGCTATGATTGTGTCACTGCACTCCAGCCTGGATGACAGACCCTGTCTCTAAAAAATAAAATAAAAAACAAAACAAACACCTATCAGTAGCTAATTACAGCCCTCTAATTTAACAATATACTCCTTACCTTGGCATTTATAGCTCTCATGCTCTTATCTCCAATTTACAATTCTAATCACTCCTATTTGTGTTTCCATTGCTCCTACCACACTGATTAACTCTGTTCAACACCTTTTCCTATACCTCCCTTATAGACTTCATAATTTGTTTTATAGTTATTTGAAGATGGGTTTTGTCAGACCACCAGACCATATTCCATTATTTTAGGATTCTTGTCTGATTTAACTCAGTGTTTCTCCCAGCATCTTTTTAGCATCTAAACATTGTAGGTACCAGAAAATATTTGTGGATGAACATTAAGCTTGCCTAAGAATACTGAGACCTTTGGCTCCAAGGTTCTTGATCAAAATAGAGATGGTTGTCATGGTAGACCACTTCTATTTCAGCTCCTGAGAGCCTTTTCTTCAAAAATAGATGGAGGCATACTTAACTAAAATACTTTTGGAGAATACAGAAAAGTAAAAACAAAAAAATACCTTTACTACCCAAAGACAGCCAGTAGGTTAACATTTCATTGCATTTCTCTTTTTTCCATGTGTTTTAAAAATAGTTTTAATATAGTCTGCATATAATTTTAGGGGAAATTTTGTTCCTGGTATTTTATAACATAAGCTATTCCCTAGTTTATTGAAAACTCATTGCAAATATCATTTTGTAGCTAAAAAATATTCTATTACAAAGATGTGTCATTGGACACTAAATTTTTTTCTTTTGATATTACGGACTATACAAAAATTTCATATTAAAGATTACTTTCTTATGATAGCAATCATAAGAGGCTGAATTAGTTCAGATGCATTCATTTTGAGGCTTTTGATATATTTTGCCATTTTGCTATATCTTTATTTCACTGTATTTCCTGTTTTATCACACCTTCGTAAGCATTGAACATTAACATATTTGACAACTTTCCACATTTGCTAAGTAAAAAAAAAGTACATCAAAAAAGCATATTTTTTGGGCACGTTGGCTCATGCCTGTAATCCTAAACTCTGGGAGGCCAAGGCGGGCGGATTGTTTGAGCTCAGGAGCTCGAGATCAGCCTGAGCAAGAGCGAGACCCTGTCTCTACTAAAATTAGAAAGAAATTAGCTGGACAACTAAAAATACACATAGAAAAAATTAGCCGGGCATGGTGGCGCATGTCTATAGTCCCAGCTACTCGGGAGACTGAGGCAGGAGGATTGCTCAAGCCCAGGAGTTGGAGGTTGCTGTGAGCTAGGCTGACACCACGGCACTCACTCTAGCCCAGGCAACAGAGTGAGACTCTGTCTCAAAATAAAACAAAAAAAAAAAGCATATTTTTAAATTTTTTTTTTTTTTTAAGAGAGAGAGTCTTGCTCTGTCTCCCAGGCTAGAATGCATAGCTCACCACAGCCTTAAACTCCTGAGCTCAAGCAATCCTCCTGCTTCAGCCTTCCCAGTAGCTAGAATGATAGGCATGCACCACCACAGCTGGCTAATTTTTAAATTTTTGTAGAGATGGGATTCTCACTATGTTGCCCAGGCTGGTCTCAATCTCCTGGCCTCAAGCGATCCTTCCTCCTCAGCCTCCCAAAGTGCTGTGACTACAGGAGTGAGCCACCATGCCCAGCCTATTTTCAATTTTTATTGTTAGTGTGGTTGAACATTTCCCCTATGCTTTATTTTTTTAATGGATGATGTTAAGGGACTTTTTCCTCCAAAATATTAATTAAGGGGATACAAGTGTTTTTGTTACATGGATATCTTGTATAATGCTTAAGTCAGGGCTTTTGGTGTGCCCATCACCAGAATACTGTTCATTGTACCCGACAGGTAAGTTTTTATCCCACACCCACCCTCTCACTCTCCCCCCGTCGTGGTTTCTCATGTTCTTTATATTGCTTCGTGCTTGTGTGTACTCATCTGTTAGCTCCCACTTGTTAATGAGAACATATTCTGTTTGGTTTTCCATTCCCGAGATACTTCACATAGGATAATGGTCTCCAGTTCCCTCCACATTGCTGCAAATGACATTATTTCATTCCTTTTTATGGGTGAGTGGTACTCCATTGTGTCTGTGTGTGTGTGTGTGTGTGTGTGTGTGTGTGTGTGTGTGTCGCATTTTCTATATCCACTCATGAATTGAAGGTTGATGTGAAATCAACCTAAGTTGCAACTGTGAATTGTGCTGCAATAAGCATTTGAGTGTAGGTGTCTTTTTGATAAAATGACTTTATTCCCAGCACTGGGATTGCTGGATAGAATGGTAGGTCTGCGTTTATTTCTTTGAGGAATCTCCGTACTGTTTTCCGCAGAGGTTGTACTAATTTGCAGTCCCACAACAGTGTATAAGCATCCCTTTCTCTCTATATTCATGCCAGCGTCTATTGTTTTTTTTACTTTTTAATAATGGCCATTCTGATAGGGGTAAGGAAATATCTCATTGTAGTTTTAATTTCCATTTCTATGACTATTAGTGATGTTGAGCATTTTTTCATATGTGTATTGGCCATTTGTCTATCTTCTTTTGAAAAACTTCTGTTCGTGTCATTTGACTACTTTTTTTTTTTTGAGACAGAGTCTCACTGTGTTGCCTGGGCTAGAGTGCCGGGGCATCAGCCTAGCTCACAGCAACCTCAAACTGCTGGGCTGAAGCGATCCTCCTGCCTCAGCCTCCCGAGTAGCTGGGACTACAGGCATGCGCCACCATGCCCGGCTAATTTTTTCTATATATTTTTAGTTCTCCGATTAATTCCTTTCTATTTTTAGTAGAGGCGGGGTCTCACTCTTGCTCAGGCTGGTCTTGAACTCCTGAGCTCAAACAATCCACCCGCCTCGGCCTCCCAGAGTGCTAGAATTACAGGCGTGAGCCACCGCGCCCGGCCCATTTGCCTACTTTTCGATGGGGCTGTTTGTTTTTTTCTTACTGATTTGTTTGACTTCTTTGTAGATTCTGGATATCAGTCCTTTGTTGGATGTACAGTTTTTTAATATTTTCTCCCATTCGGTAGGTCGTCTGTACACTCTGTTGATTATTTCCTTTGCCGTGAAGAAGCTTTTTAGTTTAATTAAGTTCCATTTATTTATTTATTTTTGTTGTTGCTATATTTGCCTTTGGGGTCTTAGTCATAAATTTTTTTCCTAGGCTGATGTCTAAAAGAGTTTTTCCTACATTTTCTTATAGAATTTTTGTAGTTTCATGCCTTACATTTAAGTCTTTAATCCATCATGAATTAATTTTTGTATATGGCGAGAGGGATCCTGTTTCATTCTTCTGCATGTGGCTATCAAATTTTCCCAGTATGGTTGGGCATAGTGGCTCATGCCTGTAATCCTAGCACTCTGGGAGGCCGAGGTGGAAAGATTACTTGAGCTCAGGAGTTCAAGACCAGCCTGAGCAAGAGCGAGACCCCGCCTCTACTATAAATAGAAAGAAATTAGCCAAACAACTGAAAACAGAAAAAATTAGCCAGGCACGGTGGTGCATGCCTATAGTCCCAGCTACCTGGGAGGCTGAGGCAGGAGGATCACTTGAGCCCAGGAGTTTGAGGTTGCTGTGAGGTAGGCTGACGCCACAGCACTCTAGCCTGGGCAACAGAGTGAGATTCTGTCTCAAAAAAAACAAAAAACAAAAAACAAATCCCAGCTCTACTATGTTGTGATCTGGAGCAAGTCACTTCTCCTTTCTAGGTCTCAGTATCCATAACTGTAAAATGTGGGCAATGGACTAGGAGCTCTAAGATCAAGGGAAAGGCCAAGGAGATGGGGTTGCTCTCCAAAACTCCTGCTTTCCACTTTGACTAGAGCAACTCCTCTTTTATCCATTGTTATTTTTAAAAATTCCTAAAACTCTTTTGTGTCTAATGGTTTTAGATTTCATTGTTCTGCTATACATAGGTAGTTGCCCAGTTAGAGAAAAATTCTATGGTTATTTCCATTTTACAGATGAAGAAACTGAGACTCAGTTCAAGGGAATAAATTATCCTTTAAGTCTAGCTACAAGGAAGCCAGACCTTCCAACTCTATTATGGTCCCTAGTGCTTTCTTGAATCCAGAACCACTCGCTCTTTTTGAATCCCAACTGTTTCTAAAAGTGGGCTGTCGAACATCTCAGGGTCCTCCAGTATGCATATCCTTATAATGAAATGCTCACAAACTTCTACCCTAAACCACTTAAAGTAACATGTTCCTTACAACCAAAAGAACTGCATTCTTCAGAGTAAAACAGAAGTCACGCTGAGTTGATAATGCTGTTTTGGCATGAGAACTATTCTCTGGCCTCATGAAGGACTCTCCTATATGCTCAACCATATAAGCCTACGGGAGTTACTACACCACTTGACTTTTGCCGTACCTTCTCCTACAATTTTCTGAATTATAATGATTCTTCAAAAGTTTCCAACTTTCTTTTTAAAAATTTTAGCCTGTCCAGTAATAATAACACCAACACAGTGCCTTTTTTTCTAAAACATCTGCATAGACATTTTGTCAACTGTTCTTCACCACAGTCTCATGAAGCAAGTAAAGGACTCAAGCTGGGTGCAGTGGCTCATGCCTGTAATCCTAGCACTTTGGGAGGCTAAGGTGTGAGGATCACTTAAGGCCAGGAGTTCAAGACCAGCCTAAGCAATATTGCAAGCCCTCATCTTCACCAAAAAAAAAAAAAAATTGGCCACTCACAGTGGCGCAGTAGTCCTAGTTACTTGGGAGGCTAAGGCAGGAGGATGGAGTGAGCCCAGGAGTTCAGGGCTGCAGTGAGCTATGATCAACCACTGCACTCCAGCTTGGGTGACAAAGTGCAACTCAGTCTCAAAAAAAGAAAAAAAAAACAGGACTCTTATCCTAATCACAAGATCAACAAAAAAATTAAGGCTCAGAGTTGAAGTGACTTGCTCAATATTACACAACTAGAAAGTGAACCCAGGTTTTTAGTCTCCTAGCCTATTGCTCTTTTCATTTAACCACTACTACTCAATATTATCTCATTTGATAATTGTTAGAGACCTATTATTTGGCCAGTTTATCATTATTACAAAGCCCCTGAGCAGTTAGTCCCTCTACCCCTAAAGTCACATGGAAGGGACCAAAAGAGACTAAAAGTTGTTTCTCTCCAGTCAAATAAGTAAATAAGTGAATAAACTTCCTTCTCCTGCTTATGCCTAATTAGAAACTGGTAGTGTAAGACAAACCACATTGAGATACCTAGGAAATCTCCTAGCTGGGAAGGTTGGGGCTGGAAGTCCTAACTTTCTTAACCAGTTTGTGAAGACTTGTTAGAGCCATTTTGACTAGAGAGACTGAGTACAGCTAGAAAGAGGTGTCATTCTAAATTTAAAGGAGTCAGCTTTTGAAAAGGCTCTGATTATTAAATATTCCTACATTTGGTGAAAGTTTGGACTTGTTTCTTCAGAGGTCCTTACCAGCCCAAGATGTTATGATTTTCAGTTTCTCAAGATTGTATAACTCTAAAACCCTAAGATTATATAGTCTATCAAGGTTCTAAAATCTTGTAATTCTTGTGGAACAACTTTACAGAGGGAGGGTGAAGTTGTGGAATAGCCAGTTTTTAGCTGTCTCTGTCTCCTTCCTTATCTGTCCCACCTCCAATTAGCTATCCAAATTCAGTGTTTAAATGCTCAATGGGAAAATGTAGAAATTATGACACATTCATCCATGGAATACTTTATGCATTCAATTAAAATGGCAAAGAAAAACAGTATGCAACTAACGATACATAACTTACACAGCATTGTCCCAATTGTTTTAAAATAGATACACGGGGGGGGGCGGGAAGGTAAGAATGACAAAGGCTAATAATGATAATTTCTGATTGGTGCGATAATAATCATTTTTATTTCCATTACGCTTTCCTAAATTTCCCAATTATCTACAATATACACGTATTTTTGTAGTCAGAAAAAAAAAAGGCTTTAAGTTCAAACGTGTCAGGCCGCACCTGGCACTGCCAATTTACCTTGGAACTGGGACATAGAGATGAGTCATCTCAAAGGCGTGGGAGGGGCCAGCAGGGGTTTGACTAGAGTTGGCTTCGAGGAGGGACAAACACTGCAAAGGGTGAGAACTGATCGGCGTAGCTGGACTTCAACCCGGAAGCAGTGACGCTGGCACACCACCCGACAATATCCAGCCTCAAAAGCGGGGAATAACGTGGCAGCCTCAGCACAATAAGGCTCGCCCGTCCTAGCCAACCCCACCGCCCTCTGGCTGACGACTCAGGCTAGCCCCCGCCCCTTTCCTCTCCCCATTGGTCCGCTGTAGCTCGTTCGTTTCCCAGAGCCCGCCCCTGGGGTTGCGAGCGAGGGGCGCTCTCTCCTCCATTGGACAGTGGCGGCCATGCTGAGTGTGGCCCGGCAGAGGAGGGTGGGGCAGTTCTCTCTTACTGGTGTCTCTGACTCCATTCCAAGTACTGTGCCAGTGTCTCCTTAGTCACGGGCTCTTGGGACAGGAAGAAAAGAATTGATTTTCCACTGAAATGATTCTCACTTGGGAGCTGGGCGTTTGTATGAAGTGCACACATCTTCTGCAGTGCCTCCCATTCCCTGGAGGACAGTGGGTTCTAGTTCTCCAGAGGTGATGTCATCATAAAACCTTTCTAAGATCCTAATGCCTGAAGACAGGATCGCAGAATCACTCCAAATTAGAGCTCCTCAGAGATTGGGTGGGAGTATAATTTATTGTTCAAACTGGACTGCTTTGAGAGTCTAAGGGGATACTAGTAATAATTATAATGGACACAACATGTGAATGAGGACTGTTCTAGAGTTTATAGCTACCCTACTTAGAGATCACCAGATCCTGGGCCCATTTTTAAAAATAGTGGTAAAATAACAAAATTTTCCATTTTAACCATTTTATGTGTACAATTAATTCAGTGGCATTAATTACATTCACAATGTCCTGCAACCATCGCTGTTATGTATTTCCAAAACGTTTCATTACTCCAAACAGAATTTCCATACTCATTACGCAGTAACTCCCCATTTACCCTTCACACTAGTCCCTGGTAAGCTTCTAAGTATTTTCTGTCCCTATGAATTTGCTTATTCTAGATATTTCACATAAATGGAATCATATTGTACAATATTTGACATCTTTTGTCTGGCATGTTTCACTTACAATGTTTTCAAGGTTCATCTATTTTGTAGCATGTAGCAATACTTAATTTCATTTTATGGCTGAATAATATTTCCTTGTGTGGATATATCTCAATTTGTTTATCCATTTATCTATTGATGGACACTTAGGTTGTTTCTACCTGTTGACTGTTGTGAATAAAGCTACTACAAACATTTGGTATAAGTATTTGTTTGGGGGGTCCCAGTTTCTCCACATCCTTGCCAACAGTTTTTTTTTAAAGCCTTCCTAGTAATCTGCAATGTTATCTTCTTGTGGTTTTGGTTTGCATTTCCCTAATAACTGACGACAAGCATATTTTTATGTACTTATTGGTCATTTGTATACCTTCTCTGGAGAAATATCTATTAACATCCTCTGCTCATTTTTGAACTGGATTGTTTATCTTTTTGTTGATGAGTTGTAAGAGTTCTAAATATATATCCTGGATATTAAATACTTATCAGATATACGATTAGCAAACATTTTCTCCCATCATATGGGTTATCTTTTCTCTCTCTCTTGATAGTGTTCTTTGATGCACAAAAGTTTTTAATTTTAGTGAAGTCCAATTTATCTATTTTTTTCTTTAGTTGTCTGTACTTTTGGTGTCATATTCGAGAAACCATTTCCAAATCCAAGACCGTGCAGTCCATTTCATTTTACAGATGTAGAAATTGAAACCTGCAGGAGAAAGGCCTGAGGGCTCAAGCTCACTAGAAGTTAATGTCATCTGGGACTAAGGCCCAGAGTTCTCTTCACAACCAGTGCTAAAAAAACAACTTTTAAAACAAAAAAGACCATTGAGTGAAGTTTTATTTGCAATGATAAAACACACTGTAATAGAGTAAAACCTTCAGGCCTTTGTTTCCAGAATAAAGAGAGAAGGTGGTACATATAGTTCAAATTCTTATGACAGTAGATAACTCTGATTGGATAATTTTTGAGTCAGTATTAAGCAAACAAAGTTACTGTTGTTGATAAACAAACCGGATCCTGGCTTACCTCAGGACATAATGTTTATAGAATGGCCCTTTCATTCGTGGCTTAGGATACTAGAATTTTAGAAATCTAAATCTTTCCTGGCCTCAGTTACCTGAAGGGCTCCCTGTCTGAAGCCAGGAGCCAAAATGTCAACTTCACTGAAAACTTTTTTTTACCAGTGTACATTAATAGAAATGCGCTCACAAAATTTGGCTTTTTAAAAAAATCGGGGACACGTCCGAAGTTTAAAATCATTTTATTCAACAAATATCTAGGCTGAGTGCAGTGGCTCACGCCTGTAATCCTAGCACTCTGGGAGGCCGAGGCGGCAAATCGTTTGAGCTCAGGAGTTCGAGACCAGCCTGAGCAAGAGCGAGATCCCGTCTCTACTAAAAAAATAGAAAGAAATTAGCTGGACAACTAAAAGTATATATATATATACATATATATATATGTATATATATATATAAAAATTAGCTGGACATGGTGGCACATGCCTGTAGTCCCTGCTACTCGGGAGGCTGAGGCAGACGGGCAACAAAGCGAGATTCTGTCTAAAAAAAAAAAAACAAAAACAAATATCTACAAAGAACTTTAAGTCTATTATGGTCTTTATTCTTATTTTATCCACTAATTTGAAAAGTAAATATTATTAATAATAATTTCACTTTCTCTGAGATTGACATGGTGTACTCTATTAGGACTTGAACAAAACTATTCCTTCTATCATGTATCCAAGTAAATATGAATGTGGGGTAATGGCAATGCTTTCCCATCACGTTCATTTCTGGAGATTTTTAAATGGCATCTTTTTTTTCCTTCAAAACTATAAAATTTGGGATAGAAAGTAATTAGAAATGATAGGAAAGAGGAATTCTTAGGTACTATACGAATTGGAATAGGTGGTTGTGGTGGTGGGGTCATTCCCATATTCTGTTATGCTTTTAAAAAGTATATTAAAACCTTCACTTTTGGAAATTCAAAAAAATTGCTGCCCCAAATAGAGCCTACAAATACTCCCTTCTTTAAGCATTTAATTTTATAGGCAGAGAAGTTGCTGATTATAATATCTCCCTCATTCTCATCTCTCCACCAACCTTCCTACCCCTGAGCCAATTTTTTTTTTAATCAGAATTGGCCTTCAATACAAACAAACCTGAAAGCAAAGTCAGTTTAAATATAATTTTTTTTTTTTTTTGACCAGGCACAATGGTTCACACTTGTAATCCTTGCACTCTGGGAGGCTGAGGCAGGAGGATCACTTGAGGCCAGGAGTTACAGACAAGCCTGGGCAATAATGAAACTCTGCCTCTACAAAAATTAAAAAATTAGCCAGGTGCAATGGCACATGCCTAATAGTCCCAGCTACTCACCAGGCTGAGACGGGAGGATTGCTTGGGCCCAGGAGTTTGAGGTTGCAGTGAGCTACGATGATGCCACTGCACTCTAGCCCGCGCAGCCGAGTGAGACTCTGTCTCAAACAAATAAATAAATAAGATTTTTTTGTACTTGCAGAGCATATCTCAGGATCATAAGAGGACATAATAATTATCTCTTTTGTTCCTTTCCAAGATTTCTACAGAGAAGAATTATAGCAAATATTTTTATATCTCTATAAACATCAGACCATTCTAATACAAAATATTTTCTAGTTCAGTTTCTCTTTGAGCATGTGAGACTGCTTGGTTCTAAAGCTTTTTTCAAGTTAGGGCAGTCTCACTGCTAAGGAGAGAAGCCCCTAGCCAGTCTGTGGGACTGCAAAATCTGATTTCTTGCTAGTTAAAGACTACTCATGGGGAGGGGAGAGGAGGGAGGAGGGGACGGGTAATGTGTACACAAAGAGTGCAATGTGCACCATGCAATGGGATGGACATATTTGAAACCTGGACTGAGGGGGGGGGAAGGGCAACACATGTAACCTAAACATCTGTACCCTCATATTATGCTGAAATAAAAAAAAAATTAAAAAAAAAATTTTTAAAAAAAGATTACTCATAATTAAAGTTGCCAGATTTAGCAAATAAAATCTAATGCCCAGTTAAATTTTAATATAAGATTTGAAATTAAAGTTTAACTCAGCATCCTGTACTTTATCTGGCAACCCAATTGATAATATACCAATATTATTCATTCATCTCATTTTAACATGTATTTATTGAACACCACTAGTTTAACATATTGGGCTAGGCTTTGTAGGTCAGATTGAATGTAAAATTTGTGTCCTTAAAGAATTTATAGTTATTGGTAGATACAAGGCAGTACACTGAAATTATAAGTAAGCAAACAAAACTGTATGTACAATAACATACATATGGCTGTCTGTCAATCTTTGTTAAGTCTGTTTCTTTGAATTTTAAGTATTGGTCCTTTCCATGTATTTGTATTTCCAAAAACAGAGTCCTTCCTCTATAAAAAAGCTCTGTCTTGGAATCAGCATGGCTTTGCCTGTTCATTGTTACCAAAGAATAAATATTTGCTATCGAACAAAACTGTCTAACATTTAAACTCTCCACGAAGTGAAAAATTAGAAAGCTAGACACTTAAATACTCTTTTTTCATTAGAATTTGAAATTTGCTTTATCTTATGATTGATATTTAATCAATAGTGGGTTTTTTTTGGTTTTTGGTTTTTTTTTTTTGACAAAATCTCACTCTATTCCCTGGGCTAGAGTATCCCAGCATCAGCCTAGCTCACAGCAACCTCAAACTCCTGGGCTCAAGTGATCCTCCTGCCTCAGCCTCCCGGGTAGTTGGGACTACAGGTGCTCGCCACCATGCCCAGCTAATTTTTTGTTTCTATTTTTAGTTGCTCAACTAATTTTTTTCTATTTTTAGTAGAGATGGAGTCTCACTTTTGCTCAGGCTGGTCTCCAACTCCTGACCTCAAGCGATCCTCCTGCCTCAGCCTCCCAGAGTGCTAGGATTACAGACATGAGTCACTGTGCCCAGCAATAGTGGTTTGCTATTAATATATTTGTGCTTTTGATTTTGCCTTCTGTTAAGAATTTAATGAAATTTAATGAACCCTAAACAAACACTTGATAAGATGGTACTTAAAGGACAATGTGACCCCTTTGCAACTCACAAATCATTTTGTAATGTGATAAATTTTGTTCTCTAATTTATAGGTAAAATAGGTTAGTAGTTCAGATACTAATATTAAGTTTTCTATCAAATAATATAAAAAGGGATAATATCCCAAGGGGGGAGAGTGACATCTCTAAAGAAATATTTTTTTATCTCTCTCCCTCCAAGTGATAATAACTACTTATTGAGTTCTTTCCATGTGCAGGTACTGTGCTAAGTGCTTTACAGACATCATTTAATTGAATCCTTATGGGGAACCTGAGGCTAGAGATGTGGTCTAGTATTTTTGGAGAACAAACAACTAGAAAGAGAAAGCACAACAGCACGCAACATTTTTTCTTTTTCTTTTTCTTTTTTTTTTTTTGAGACAGAGTCTCACTCTCTTGCCTGGAGCGAGTGCGGTGTCAGCCTAGCTCACAGCAACCTCAAACTCCTGGACTCAAGCAATGGTACTGTCTCAGCCTCCCAAGTAGCTGGGACTACAGGCATGTGCCACCATGCCCGGCTAATTTTTTTCTATATATATTTTTAGCTGTCCAATTAATTTCTTTCTATTTTTGGTAGAGACGGGGGTCTCGCTCTTGCTCAGGCTGGTCTCGAACTCCTGAGCTCAGAACGATCCGCCCACCTCGGCCTCCCAGAGTGCTAGGATTAGAGGCATGAGCCACCGCGCCCGGCTTAAATGGGCTTTAATAATGACATGATGTTTCAGGGAAGCCAGCAGCCTGAAGTAGAGTATAAGTTCTGTACCCCAATAATTTAAATTGGGATATTAAATTACAGTACTGCCCTGGGTAGCAAGAGTACATGGACCTCTTTCATTTCCTTATGCTTTTCTAGATTTTAAAATTTTCTATATGTATTACTTTGGTAATCAGGAAAAATAACATAAAATAGTCTAATTTTGAAAGGTACAACCTATTTTTTTAAAAGCTGTTAGTGTGTTAATTTTTATTCTGGTTTACAGGTTTAAGGTGCTGGAGAAATTCAGCTTGTAAATGTTAATATTTCATTACTATGACTGTTTTAAGATAATAATAGTTGGAAAGGTGAAATGATGTGTCATATGACCAAGTATTGAATATGACAAATGTAAGAGTTGAGGAGTTTCTATTGCTTCTATAACTTGCAGTAGTTAGGGATTTCTTTCTTTTTAGACATCATTCTTAGGTCAATTCCTTGAATGCCTTTCCTCTGGGTACATTAAGTCCAGCTACAGTGCATATTGTTTTAAAGTACTCATTTATTCATTCACCCCATACTGAGTGCCTGTTATGTGCCAGGCACTATTCTAGGTAGAATAGGTAGAATAGGATCTAGAACATGTCCTTGCTCTCAAAGAATATATATTCTAAGCCTTTTTTGGTGGCATGCACCTGTAGTCCCAGTTACTCGGGAGACTGAGTCAGGAGGATTGCTTGCGGCCAGAAGTTCGATACCAGTGTGGGCAACACAGTGAGACCCTGTCTCTAAAAATAAAAAAATTAGCTGGGCTTGGTTGTGTGTATCTGTAGTCCCAGCTACTTGGGAAGCTGAGTTGTGAGGATTGCTTGAGGCGAGGAGTTCAAGAGCAGCCTGGTTGATATAGGAAGGCTTTTTCTCAAAAAAGAAAAAAACCACGCATGCGTGTGTGTTTATGTGTGTATGTATATAACTTTTTATAGGTGGGTAGCATGTTGCTGCATGCTCAGCAGGCAGGTCAAGTTCAGATGCAGCCCTGCCTATGTGGGTCATTTTTTAAAAAATCTGTGGTTTGGCTGACATGGAGAAATTGCTTGCTTTGAGAAATTAAGAAATCATTTTTGAAGGGAATTCAGGTTATTACAGAACTGTGAAAAAGACCCAGTGAGGGGATGTACAGATTATATTGGTTTTTACTTTAGAAAACAATTTCCAAACTTTATGGAATTACTGCCCCCCTATCTTTGATATCTGATTTTACAGCACTGACCTTTATGTTGCTAATGTTGCATTATACTTTTCTGTTTATTTCAGTAAATAAAGATTATGTAAATTTGTTTTGGCAATTTTATCCTACTCTGTGAGATAGTTGGAGAGAAGGGTGGTATTCAGACAGCATGTACCAGTTGTTTAAAGTTGTGAAATAGCTGCTGTCCTGAGTGGAGAGGTGTCTGCCCCTCCCCTAGGACCCTCTTTCCCTGCCACTAGCATTGAGTCTTGACTTACTTCCAAATCTATAGCCAATCTGCTTTCTGTTTCATGGTGTACTATTTGCTAAGTATTTTTAATATTGCTCATGTTGGAGATACTATGTAATGTCACAAAACCCTGAATTAGAAGACACAGAGGTTACCAAAGAGGAATCTGGATCAACTAATTCCCTTCTATTTCAGTTAAAGCAGTAGTTCTCAACCTTGGCTGCACATTAGAATCACAGGGGGGTCTTTTAAAAATACAAACGCTGAACTTCACCTCTAGAGATACCTGCAGCCAAAGTTGAGAACCATGGGTTGAAATGTGCAATTGGAGGATATTCTTAAGATTTTTTTTTCTTTAAACAGCATTGAAACCTGAAGCCCTTGCTCAAAAATTTGTTTCTTCTGTATGTGTGTATGTGTGTGTGTGTGTCTGTGTCAGGGACACATCAGATCCCTTGTGTCCTCTTGAAAGTAGCTTGTGTGATCTTCTGCAAAGTTTTGGGGATATGCTAACCAACTTTAGGGAGGTACATTGTCATTGTGTTCTACACTTCAGAGTGTACATAGTGTGAACTAAAGCCCATATGACAATAGTAAACCATGACACTCAAAAGGGAGTTCAAATTTGTGGTAAGCAACCCTTTAGACCCCTGGGGTTATGCATTCATTCTTCTCTGCTATTGGAAGTACTTGAGTGGAAATCCTGAAACCCCTGACATTTGCATTTGCCAGGTTAATATCCAATTCTGCACATTTATTTATGCTGTTCTTCTGGTTGGATGCCATTCTATACTCCACAAAGTCTAATCTCTTATCTTATCCCTTTAAACAAAGCTTTTCCCCTGGTTGGATACATTCTTTATTCTGACATCCAACCTGTTATCTAACCCCTTCAACAAAGTCTTCTCCTAATACTTCAGTCACCATTGATCTTTCTTTTCAAACATCTCTTGAGTATTATGGTGCACGCCATGTTCTTGTGTTGTTCTGTGCTATGCACAGTAATTAGAATGTAGTAGATATTCACTCAGATGTTTGTTGAATCGAATTCCCTGGTCTCCTGATAGCTTCTTGATGAGATGTATTGGCTTATTGGCTTTTTGGCTAGGTTGAAGCTCATTCTTGTCTTCAGACTTAATGCATTTCTGGGGATATGTTAGATCTCTAACACTTGTTGATCTGTGTAGACTTAAAATCACAAGATGCATAAATTTGGGAAGGAGAGCCTGGAGAGCTTTATTTCTTATAAAGGGTTACAATCTGCAGGCTGGCAACCCTGCAGTTTGGGAAGCGTAACCTCTGGCAGAGACCAAAAGCAGGCATTTTGAAGGAGGAAGGGTAAGACAGGACTTACACTGAATGAGTTGGCTAAGTATACATATTCCACAATTTGTGGGAGAAGCTATGAATATTTACAAAGGTGGGGGTGTGTGCGTGTGTGGTAAGCAAACATACATATTACATGTCTCATGGTCTCTTTGGAGTTGAGTCTTAGTATTTAAATGCAGTAAAATTAGCCTCTATCTGTCCAAAGATGAAAGGGGACCAGGTGTGGTGGCTCATGCCTGTACTCCCAGCACTTTGGGAGGCTGAGGCTGGAGGATCATTTGAGCTTAGGAATTTGAAACCAGCATGGTAAACATAGAAAGACCCCAGCACTATTTAAAAAAAAAAATTAGCTTGGTATGGTGATACGAGCCTGTAGTCCCACCTACTTGGAAGGCTGAGGTGGGAGGATCACTTGAGCCCAGGAAGAGGTTAAAGTATGCTGTGATCGAGCCACTTCACTTCAGTCTGGGACACAGAGTGAGAGCGTGTCTCTTAAAAAAAGGTGATATGGAGGACACAGGGTTGTCCCGTGTACCATTTTAATTTTGTTTCTTTTACTATATATTTTTTCAGTTATTTTCTTTCACTTGACATCTTTAAACAGTCTTTATTATTAATGATAATCATTATCTTAATTGTTTTAAGTCAAAACCAACTTGCTGTAATATAGGTTCATTATCTCCCCACTTATTGTTATACAAATTGCATCTTTATACGTTAGAAGCCCATTACTACAGTTCTATAATGATTTTATGCAGTTTCTCTTAAATGTGGAAGAATAAAAGAGTTACAAACAAATATATTTTCATACTGTATTTTATGTTTACTAATGTAATGACATTTACTGGTGCTCTTTGTTTCTTTATGTTTGATTCAAGTTTCTGCCTAGTGTTCTATCTTAGCATGATAGAAACTTTGGTATTTCTTACAGGTCGGATCAGCTAGTATTGAATTCTCTGTTTTTGTTCATATGAGAATGCCTTAATTTTACTTCACTCTGAAAGATAATTTTGCTGGATATAGAACTCTTGGTTGACAGTGTTTCTTTCAGCATTTTTTTGTCAACCTGGTACCTTCTGGTCTCCATGGCTTCTGATGAGGAGTCAGCTGTCAATCTTATTAAGAATCTTTTTATGAGATGAGTTGCTTTTCTCTTGATGCTTGAAAGATTCTTTTGTCTTTTCACAGTTTGACAATGATGTGTCTATTTTTTTTCTTTCTTTTTTTTCCAGAACTGAATTATACCAACAAGAATATGATGCATCTGTCTAGATATGAATCTCTTTGATTTTATCTTGTTGGAGTTTGTTGAGCATCTTGGATGTATAGATTACTGTTTTTCATCAAATTTGGGAAGTTTTTGGCTATTCTATCCTTCTAGGATTCCCATTATTTGAATGTTGGTATGCTTCAGGTTGTCCCACAGGTTTTTGAGGTTGTGCTTATTTTCCTTAACTCTTTTTGTCCCCTCAACCTGTATAATATCAGTTTACTTATCTTCAAGCGTGCTGATTCTTCTTCCATTTCAAATCTGCTGTGGAGCTCCTGCAGTAAATTTTTTATTTCAGATGTTATAGTTTTCAACTCCAGAATTTGTTTTTTTAATCATTTCTGTTTTTAATTGATAATCTACATTTGGGGACATTGCTTTCATACTTGCTTTAGTTCTTTAAACATTGTTTCCATTAGTTCTTCGAGTATATTTATAATAGCTGATTTAAAGTCTCTCTCTGGTAAGTTCCACATCTGGGCTTTGTAAGGGCCAGTTCCTATTGACTCCTTTTATTTCCTGTGTTCAGGCATACTTTCTTGTTTCTTTGAGTATCTCATAATTTTTTGTTGAAAACTGGATATTTGAAATAATATTATATGGCAACTCTGGAAATCAGATTCACTTTTCACCTCAGTGCTTGTTGTTGCTACTGCTGCTGTTGGTTTAGTGGCAACTCTGTGAAGTCTGTATTCATCATGTAAGGCTACTGAGTTATGTGGGTCGGGTTACATTTTCAATGTTCTGGCAGGCAGTTTACAGCTCTGCTTTAGCCTTTATTTTCTGCTTGCTCCAAGTATCAAGGCCACCACAGATTAGGGCTTTCTCAGGTCTTTCCTGGTCATGGGACAGCCTTGCCTAAGTACATGTCCTTCTAGATTTCTGGGAACGTGATTGTTATTTTCATTCTCTAGTATTTCTTTTTAAAGTTTTTTGGTCAGCCTCTTTTTTTTTTTTTTTTGAGACAGAGTCTCACTTTCTTGCCTGGGGCGAGTGCCGTGGCGTCAGCCTAGCTCACAGCAACCTCAAACTCCTGGGCTCAAGCGATCCTACTGCCTCAGCCTCCCAAGTAGCTGGGACTAC
>CAUYSK010006844.1:0-23930 GCA_963575035.1 Avahi laniger | reverse complement strand
GCATCTACATGCCACAAGCATAACCGAGACTTGCTCAAAGATGACCTATACCAATAAGAGGGGAAACATAATTTCTGGTAGGGCAAAGACAATTATTTATCACATTACATTATGGTTATGGGAGGAAAGGAAGGAAGGCAACATCTATTGAGCAGTCCTGGGCTATGCCCTTCATATACACCATCTCATCTAATTCTCACAATAGCGGCCTCTTCTTTTTCCTCCCAGCACTTATCAATACTGGACAGTTGGGAGGGGGGAGGAGGGAGGAGAGGAGGGGTATATGCATGCACAAAGAGTGCAATGTGCACCACCCAAATGATGGACATATTTGAAACTCGGACTTAGGCAGGGAGGTGGGGGCAAGGGCAACATATGTAACAGAAACATCTGTACCCCCATAATATGCTGAAATAAATTAAAAAAATTAAAAAAAAAAGACAAAATGTGTGCCTTATCAATAAAGAAGATAAGCATCATCTATTTAAAAATACGAAGAATGATTATAAGCAAAATAAAAACATATGCTATATATAACACATCAGAAAATATGACTTCATAATTTAAACATGCCAAGATAGCAAAATAAGCCAGTAAAATAAAACAAAAATGAAAGGAAAATGTTCATGTAATATTTCAAATAGTTGAATTGAAATGAAAAATAAAATTACATCATCAAGCAATTAACTGTAATAAACACAATATCTCAGACTTTCTATGACCTAAAGTAAGCAGGACAGATATAGGAGAAGAGCCATTGTGATCACATGACAAACTCTACATGAGACTCTGCATTAACCTGTGAACTAGAAAGAGCTCTATGAGCTTTTTTCATTAGCTCAGGAAACAAAAAAGAAGCATACTTCTGCCTGTGGCTCAAGGGGGAAAAGCAGCTACAGGAAACTGAAAAACCAGGATTATGGTGTGTGCAATGTTGAGATACGAATCAAAAGCTCCTTCGTGGTATGTGATTTTCTAGGAGAGAAGTTAGTATTAAAGTGATATGGGGCCAATTAAAATCCAAGACAAATCAACCAAAGCAAATGAATAATGAATATGTAGGAACAATTTGACAGAATGGACAACACTTAAATTCCATCTATCAACCAGTGCCTACAGATGACAAGTTCACATTAGAGAGATTCAAAGCACATTGAAAAACAAATCACCATGAAGATTAATCTACTAGACACTAAGTACTTTATGCAATTACTTATGTAAATGTAATGAAAATGGATAGATGATCTATGCCAGGGTGGGGAACCTTTTCACGTCTGAAGGCCACATTAATTTAGGTGCAATCAAATGAGGCCACATTCAAAAACCTTCAGTTAGATATACTTAAAATGTACATTATTGTGTAAAAATCTAACTAATATATACTTAATAGTTTCAAAAAAATGAAAACTGTTTGTTAATTTTAAAGTTAACTAACCTTTTAAGGACTTTGCTATGTCTGCTTTTTGTTGGAACGCATTTGAATATTTGGCTGCAGCATGTAGGTCTGCAGTTTTGATTGATCTTCTAGATGGGTATTAGTCATCTATTACCTTAAGGGAATCTTGATTTGGGTTAGTTAGGAGAATGTAGATTTGCAGCAATAAGTGGTTGAAAAGCAAGAAGGCATTTTTTGGGCATGTTTCTGAAGGTGTGTGTATTCTACTGCATTTTTCCATATTTCAATTGGATCTTTCATTGACCAATGACTTTAAAGTGTCATCTCCTGAGAGCTCAATCAATTTTATCTGTATTTCTTTAGGTGCCTTGGTGATATCAACTAGGTGAGCCTGAAATGCTAATTTGGGTATGATGTTATGATTCTCAAAGTCAGTGAACCTTTCATTGTATTCTGCAATTAATAGGTCTATAACAGCTGTATATTCTTAAAATGATTCACATATGTCATCCTCTCATCAATGACCTTTGCTAACTGGGGAAAATGTTCATCTGAAATCTCTTTTTGAAGAAGCGTTTTGAAAAAAAGATAGTTTTTTTCCAAAATGCTTGCAATTTTGGCCACATATAATACATATAGACTTAGTTTTACCTTGCAAATAAATATTCAAGTCATTTTGATTGGACATGATATCACACAGAAATGCTGAATTTCTATAGAAACCTTCTATCAATAATTCACATTGCAGATTCGGTTCTTCATAAAATTTAACAATTCTCACAGAGATAAAATTTTGGCTAACACCTGTCCCTGCAATAGCCAACACACTTTAGAATGAGATGGCAAATCCACACTGAATACCTCACAATTCAACTTAACATGTTATGAAACTGACTATGCCATGTTGCATTTGCACAAATATAGATAACAATACTTATAACTTGTTGCAAAGTGTAACTTAAAATAGTACCTTTAGAACAGAGATTTTCCTGATGCAAGATACAATGAAAATTTGTGGCAGCATTTGGATCTGTTAATATTTTTTTATCTGTGCATCATGTGTTCCAGTCATGGAAGGTGCACCATCTGTACATACACTTACTAAATTTACCAAATTCAGTGCAACTTCACAACATTTATCTTGATAGTTGATGAAGTTACATATTCCCCATGTTCTGTTTCCAAGAGTGTCCAAAGCAAGCAACTCATTGCAACAAAGAAAATCTTCTATTATGACCTGAATGAAGTATAAAACCTGTGCTGAGTCAGCAATATCACTTGATCCATGCAAAGAAGTAATACATATTCCTTTGGATGTATTGCATGAAGTTTTTCTGTTGTGTTGAAGGCAATTTCATGCTGCCAATAAGTTATGGTTCTCCTTCAAAGAGACAGTTGTTTGTACTTTGAAACATTATTGAGATCTAAGCCTCCTAAAACTTTGACAAGGCATTCTTTCACAATTGCTATCAATACATCACTGAATGGCTTCCCTTTGTTCCTGAGTATATAAGCTACTTTATAAGTTGCTTCAGTGGCATTATTTCCACATCTTATTGCTCCTTGAAAAAATTCTTTGCTTTTGATTTTAATATGTTAATTTGTGCAATACAAACTTTTCTGTCTCTCATTCTAATTTAAAATATATTTGATCCTTATGAGTGTTATAATGTTGATTAGCACTGAATTTCTCTGACATTGATATTGCAGTATCACCAAGCAAGCAAATCATCTTATCTTTAGCAGAAACAAGATAATATTGCAATTCCCAATCCACATTAAAAAATCAATTTTCTTTCTTCAGCATTCTCTTGGTCTTCTTTGACATGATGGGCTGTTAAACAGACAGAATTAATTTTTTCTTGCTGACTTTCCTGAGTTATATATAGATTCTAGCTATCAGCCATTCATCGAATGTGTAACATGCGGATATTTTCTCCCATTTTGTAGGTTGCCTGTTTGCTCTCGTTATAGTTTCCTTGGTGTGCAGAAGCTTTTTAATTTGATCAGGGCCCATTTATTTATTTTTGTCATTGCTGTGATTGCCTTTGGGGTCTTCTTCATAAATTCTTTGCCTAGACCAATGTCTATAAGTGTTTTTCCAACATTTTCTTCTAGAATTCTAATAGTTTCACATCTTAGGTTTAAGTCTGTTACCCACCATGAGTTGATTTCTGTGAGAGGTGAAAGATGTGGATCCTGATTCAGTCTTCTACATGTGGCTATCCAGTTTTCCCAGCACCATTTATTGAATAAAGATTCTTTTCCCCAGTGTAAGTTTTTGTCTGCTTTGTCAAAGATTAGATGGCTATATGAGGATGGTTTTATATTTGGGTTCTCAGTCCTGTTTCATTTGTCTACATCTCTGTTGATGTCCAGTATCATGCTGTTTTAGCTTTTACTACAGCCTTGTAGTATTAGCTTGACGTCTGGTAAATTGATGTCTCCAAATTTGTTCTTTTTTGTTTAAGATTGATTTTGCTACACAGGGTATTCTCTGGTTCCATAAGAAGCATAGAATTAATTTTTCTAGATCTACAAAAAATGAGGCTGGTGTTTTAATAGGGATTACACTGAATCTGTAGATCACTTTGGGTAGTATAGACATTTTAACAATGTTGATTCTGTCCATCCATGAGCATGATATGGTTTTCCAGTTGTGTATTTCCTCTGCTATTTTTTCCCTGGTGTTTCATGGTTCTCCCTGTAGAGGTCTTTTACCTCATTAGTTAAATATATTCCTAGGTATTTTATTTTCTTTGTTGCTATTGTGAAGGTTATTGAGTCTTTGATTTGGTTCTCAATTTGACTGTTGTCAGCTTACAGGAATGCTTCTGATTTATGTACATTGATTTTATAACCTGAGACTTTGCTGAATTTGTTTATCAGTTCCAGCCTCATGGCAGAATGATTGGGGTTTTCTAGATATAAGATCATATCATCAGCAAAGAGTGATAGTTTGACTTGTTCTGCCCCCATTTGGATGCCCTTGATTTCATTCTCTTGTCTGATTGCTCTGTCTAGGACTTCCAACACTATGTTGAATAAAAGTGGTGATAGAGGGCAACCTAGTCTGGTTTCAGTTCTAAGTGAGAGTGCTTTCAATTTTTCCCCATTTAATATGCTGGTGATTCTGGGTTTTTTATATATGACTTGTGTCATTTTTAGGTAAGTCCCATCTATGCCTATTTGGTTAGGCATTCTTATTATAAAATGGTGTTGAATTTTGTCAAATGCTTTTTCTGTGTCTATTGAAAGGATCATATGGTCTTTTTTTTTCTTTAGCTTTGCTTAATGTAGTGATTTATGTTTATAGATTTGCATATGATGAATCATCCCTGCATTTCTGGGATGAAGCCGACTCAGTGATGATGGATTATTTTTTTGATAAGCACCTGAATTCAGTTTTCAGAATTTTGTTGAGAATTTTTGCATCTATAGACATAGGGATTTTTTTTATTTATTTAATTTTTTTTTATTTCAGCATATTATGGGGGAACAGATGTTTAGGTTACGTATGTGGCCCTTGCCACCGCCCCCAAGTTCGACTTTCAAATATGTCCATCCTTCGGGTGGTGTGCATTGCACTTTTTAAGTATGAATATACCCGTCCCCTCCTCCCAGCTCCGCCCCCCCATCCCCCTCCCCCTGACCAACATCAAATAGATGTTATTCTTATATATGCACTTATGTGTTGATCAGTTAATATCAATTTGATGCTGAGTACATGTGGTGCTTGTCTTTCCATTCTTTGAATACCTCACTTAGTAGAATGCATTCCAGCTCTATCCAGGAGTACACAAGAGATGCTATATCACCATTGATTCTTAAAGCTGAATAGTACTCCATGCTATACATATACGACATTTTATTAATTCACTCATGTATTGATGGACGCTTGGGTTGTTTCCACATCTTTGCAATTGTGAATTCTGCTGCTATAAACATTTGGGTGCAGGTGTCTTTCTTATGTGTCTTTCTTATATAGCATCATTTGCTCTTTTGGGTAGATGTCCAGTAATGGGATTTCTGGATCGAATGGTACTTCTACTTGTGTCTCTTTAAAGTATCTCCATATTGCTTTCCACAGAGGTTGCACTAGTTTGCAATCCCACCAACAGTGCATGAGTGTTTCTATCTCTCCACATCCACGTCCACATTTGTTGTTTTGGGACTTTTGATAAAGGCTACTCTGACTGGAGATAAGTGATATCTCATTGTGGTTTTAATTTGCATTTCCCTGATGATTAGAGATGTTGAGCATTTTTTCAAATGTTTTTGTCATTATTCTGTTTTCTTTTGAAAAGTTTCTGTTCATGTCCTTTGCCCACTTTTTGATAGGGTCGTTTGATTTTTTTCTTGTTGATTTTCTTGAGTTCTAAGTAGATTCTGCTTATCAGCCCTTTATCACATTTGTAGCATGCAAAACTTTTCTCCCATTCTTTAGGTTGTCTGTTTGCTCTTGTGACAGTTTCTTTGGCTGTGCAAAAGTTTTCAATTTGATCAGGTCCCATTTATTTATTTTGGTTGTTGTTGTGATTACCTTTGGGGTCTTCTTCATAAATTCTTTGCCTACGCCTAAGTCTAGAATAATATTTCCAACATCTTCCTCTAGAATTCTAATAGTTTCACTCCTTAGGTTTAAATCTGTTACCCAGCGTGAGTTGATTTTTGTGAGAGGTGAAAGGTGTCAATCCTGGTCCTGTCTGCTACATGTGACTATCCAGTTTTCCCAGCATCATTTATTGAATAAGTATTCCTTTCCCCAGGGTATGTTTTTGTCTGCTTTTTCAAAGATTAGGTGGCTATATGAGGCTGGTTTTATATCTGGGTTCTCATTTCTGTTCCACAAGTCAATGGCTCTATATTTGTGCCAGTACCAAACTATTTTGATTACTACAGTCTTATAATAAAGTTTGAAGTCTGGTAAATTCATACCTCCCATTTTGTTTTTATTGCCTAAAATTGTTTTTGCTACGTGGGGTCTTCTCTGGTTCCATAGAAAGCATAAAATCAATTTTTCTTCATTTGTGAAGAATGATGCTGGTATTTTAATAGGGATTGCATTGAATCTGTAGATCACTTTGGGAAGTTTAGACATCTTAATGATGTTGATTCTGCCGACCCATGAACATGGTATGCTTTTCCACCTGTTTACGTCCTCTGCTATTTCCTTCCTCAATGGTTCATAGTTCTCACTGTAAAGGTCCTCTACCTCCTTAGTTAAATATAATCCTAGATACTTTATTTTCTTTGTTGCTATTGTGAAGGGAATTGAGACTTTGAATTGGTTCTGGGTATGACTGCTGTTGGCATATATGAAAGCCTCTAATTTGTGTTTATTGATTTTATATCCTGAGACTTTAGTGAATTCATTTATCAATTCCAGGAGCCTCTTGGTTGAAACCATGGGATTTTCTAGATATAATATCATGTCATCAGCAAATAGTGAGAGTTTGATCTCTTTTGTTCCCATTTGTATGCCTCTAATTCCACTCTCTTGACTGATTGTTGTGGCCAGGACTTCCAGCACTATGTTGAATAGAAGTGGAGATAGTGGGCAACCTTGTCTTTTTCCAGTTCTAAGTGGGAATACTTTCGATTTTTCCTCATTCACTATGATGTTGACTGTGGATTTGTCATAAATGTCTTGTGTCATTGTTAGGTAAGCCCCATCTATGCCTATTTTGTTAAGGGTTCTTATCATAAAGGAGTGTTAAATTTTGTCAAATTCTTTTTCTGCATCTCTTGAGAAAAGCATATGGTTTTTGTTTCTGCTACTGTTTATGTGGTGAATTATGTTTATAGATTTGTGTATGTTGAACCATCTCTGCATCTCTGGAATGAAGCCCACTTGGTCATGATGGATTATTTTCTTTATAAGCACCAGGATTCAGTTAGCTAGAATTTTGTTGAGACATTTTCCATCTATATTAATAAGGGATATTGGACTGTAGTTTTCCTATTTTCTTGCGACCTTTCCTGGTTTTGATATCAGGGTTATGTTGGCTTCATAAAATGTGTTGTGGAGTAATCCATACTTCTTTATGCTGTGGAATAATTTCTGAAGGACAGGCACCAGTTCTTCTTTGTAGGTGCGGTAAAATTCAGGTGTGAAACCATCTGGTCCAGGACTTTTCCTTTTTGGAATGTTTTTTATTGCTGTTTCAATTTCATTCCTTGATATTGGTCTGTTGAGAAATTCTATTTCTTCCTGGTTGAGCCTAGGGATGCTGTGTGTTTCTAAAATTTTGTCCATTTCCTCCACATTTTCCAGTTTGTGTGCATAAAGGTTTTTATAATATTCATAAATTATATCTTGAATCTCCATGGAATCAGTTGTAGCTTCTCGTTTTTTGTTCCTGATGGGGCTTATTAGGGATTTATCTTTTCTGTTTTTGTTAGTTTAGTCAAAGGTGTGACAATTTTGTTTATTTTTTCAAAGAATCAACTTTTTGTTTTATTAATCTTTCATATAGTTTCCCTGTTGTCAATTTCATTTAGTTCTTATTTGATCTTATTAATTTCCCTTCTACTGCTGGGTTTGTGGTTGGTCTGTTTTTCTTTTTCCAGTTCTTTGAATCAATTCATTAGTTTTTCTATTTGTGATCTTTTTGACTTGTGGATATAGACATTTATGGAAATAAACTTTCCTCTCAGGACTGCTTTGGTTGTGTCCCACAGATTTTGATAACTTGTGTCACCTTTGTCATTTAGTTCAAAGAATCTTTTGATTTCCATCTTTACTTCTTTGTTTATGAAGGAATTGTTCAGCAGAAAGTTGTTTAATTTCCATGACTTTGTGTAGAGATGAGAGTTTCTGTTTGGGTTGATTTCTGTTTTTATTCCACTGTGATCTGAGAAGATCCATGGTATGATTTCTATTTTTTTTAAATTTTTGAGACATGCTTTGCATCCTAGAGTATGATCAATCTTAGGGAATGTCCCATGAGCTGATGAGAAGAAGGTGTATTCAGTGATTTTTGGGTAGAATATCCTGTAAATGTCAGTCAATCCCATTTGTTCTAGAGTTCTGTTTAAGTCTATTATTTCTTTGTTAATTTTCTTTTTGGAGGATCTGTCCTGTCCTGTCAGTGGGGTGTTGAAGTCTCCAACTAGTATGTTGTTGCTGTCTATCAATTTGTTTAGATCAAGTAGAGTTTGCCTTATGAATCTGGGTGCACCTAAGTTGGGTGCATACATATTTAGAATTGTTATGTCTCCTTGTTGAATTGTACCTTTCACCATTATATAGTGACTCCCTTTGTCTTTCATTACTTTTTTTAATTTAAAAACCAAGTTGTCTTAGATCAATACTGCCACACCAGCCGTCTTTTGACTTCCATTTGCTTGAAATATTGATTTGCACCTTTTTACTTTTAGTCTAAATGGATCTTTGCATGTTAGATGCATTTCCTGGAGACAGCAGATGCTTGGCTTTTTTTTTTTTTATCCTTTGGGCCAGTCTATGTCTCTTGAGAGGGGATATCAAACCATTCACATTTATTGAGAGAACGATAAGTTGAGTGAATTACTGTTCATTCTATTGGGTTGCATTTTGTTGCTTTGTTTTCTGTCTTGAAGCTATGTGGAATGTAGCCTCTGATCTTTAACTTTTGAGTGGTTTCACATTCAAAAGTGTTTATTGTGCTGATCTTTGTGTAATTCTGTTTTGAGTACTTCTTGGAGAGCTGGTCTTGTCTTGGTGCATTCCCTCAGTCTTTTCTGATGTGAGAATGTCTTTATTTCTCCTTCATATATGAAACTTAGTTTTGCAGGATACAAGATTCTAGGCTGCACATTATTCTGTTTCAGAAGAGTGAGAATGGGGCCCCAGTGTCTTCTTGCTTTTAGGGTTTCAGTTGAGAAATTTGGAGTTATTTTGATGTGGTTTCCTTTGTATGTTACTTGTTTATTTCACCTTATAGCTCTTAGAAGGGCCTCTTTAGTGGCTATTTTCTTCAATCTGATGACTGCGTGATGTGGTGTCTTCCTATTTGCATTGAATATCTTTGGGTTCCGTTGAGCTTCTTGTACCTGTATATCTAGATTTTTAGCAAAGCCTGGAAAATTCTCCTCAATTAATTCTTCAAATAGCTTATCCAACCCTTACGTGTTTTCTTCTTCACCTTCTGGGTCCCCTATCATCTTAGGTTCAGGTTTTTCACATAATCCCACCTTTCTTGTAGGCTTATTTCTTTTTTTTTTTAGTTTTCTGCTCAATTTCTGTGACTGACTTATTTAATTGGAAGGAGTTGTCTTCAGTCTCTGTGATTCTTCCTTTTGTTTGATCTACCCTGTTCTTGAGGCTTCCCATGGTGTTTTGTAATTTCCTGTATAAGTCCTTTATTTCCAGGAGATCGGTTTGATTTTTCTTTAATATTTGAATTACTTTAGTGAATTTTTCTTCCAAGTGTTCGATTTTTTTTGTGATTTCCTTGTGTTGGTTATTCATTTTTTCTTGCATATCAGTCAGTTTTCTTACAATCCATGTTTGAAATTCTTCTTCTGTCATTTTAGTGTTCTGAGTTTAGTTAATGTCCATTGCTGGGGAAGTGTTGTTCCTCTTTGGGGGTGTGCTTTCCATTTGAGTCTTCCTATTTTCAGAGTTCTTTCGCTGGTTCCTTCCCATCTGGATCAGTTGTTCCTTCTTGCGTTTAGATTTTCGTTTGGATAATGACACACCCTTTTTAGTCTCTGAGCCAGTAGGTGGTGTTTGTGGGTGAGATTCGACCACACCCTTTATGATGAATCAGTAGATGCAGTAAAAGTGTGTGCAGGATGATCTTCCTGTCAGTAGGTGGCACTTGCAGGGAGGACCAAGCAGTAGTGCTGTTTTTGGGTCCTGTAGCTAGCTCTTATTCCTCTAGAGAGACCCTCTTGTGCCTGGGGTGGTGGGTGGGGCTCTGGGATTTCCAGGTGTGTCCTTATTCTCCACCTCAGTGGGGGGAGTGAGTCTGGGTGGGGCTGGGTTGGGTAAGCCTGCCCTCAGGCTCCACAACTGCTGTTAGCAGGGACCAAAGGCCTGCTCTTTGTTTCTGTGCAAAGCTGCCAGGAGGGGCTGAAATGACTTCATTCAGCTGAAAGTCTGGTCTTGGGGGCTGGGGCTGTCCAAGACCCACACTCTGGAACAGGTCCGCTCTGCTCCAATCTCCCCCTCTCCGTGTCCTCTCCCAGGTCTCTGTCAGCAAGCGGGCTGTGATGTAGGCCAGGAGCTTCCCTACCCAGTATCATAGCCTGAGCTGGGTGCACAGCCCTCTTTTTGGAGGAGTGTTGCCGCTTTGGCATAGTGATCTGTCCCTGAAGGCACACACTCTTCAGTAGGCTGTTTCACAGATCTCTCTTCTGTGCCCTGGGGCAGTGCATTCCTGACCTGGGTGTATGGGGTCTCATCTGCAAGCCTGTCCTCTGGACCTTGGAGATCAATCCCTGGCCCTGCCAGGCGGAGGGGTGCTGGTCTTCAGTCACCTACAGTGTACCCAAGCTGGATCAATTTCACTCCACCTTGGGATTTTACCCACTCTCCTGGAGTCCCCAGACAAGTAGCACCTGGGAGGGCTGGCGGGTAGGGAACTCGCAGTCTGAGTACTCCTCAGTCTGCTGTAGGGCCCCAAAAAGAAAGGTCCCGTTCTTTGGAGATGCCTCCATGTGATGGCTAAATTGTCTCTCTGGGCACCCACGGGTAGGGATGGAGAAGCAGAGAATACAGCACTATGGTGTCTGCTGATAGGCTAGCGTCTGTGTCTGGGGAGGTACCCCGAGGGGGCTAGGAGTCCGGCGCTGAGTCCACAAGAGGCCACTGCCCCCTGGCGGCAGCCATCTCTGTGCTGGTGTCGGCTGGTCTGTCCAACCGCTCAGGAGCCCACCAGCAGTCTGAGATGCAAGGGAGGTGGAAGTTAACCACTCCAACTACACTTGTCGCTGATCTCCAAGCCTCTGGGGCCTTTTTCCTTCCAGTTCTCCTCAGCAACGTCTTCCCGTGGAGTCTCCTGTAGTTTCAGGCACCCTTCCTTCCGACCCTGACCCAATCTATGTTTCTCTGCTAGCTTATTTTTTTCTCTTTCTTCTAAAATTCATCTTTTTTGCAGAGACCCTCTGACTGGCAGCTTTTCTCTTCCACCATCTTGACTCCTCCATCATAAGGGATTTTGGTCTGTCGTTTTCTTTATTTTTGCATCCTTTCCTGGTTTTGGTATCAGGGTGACGTTGACTTCATAAAACGTGTTGGGAAGTATTCCTTCCTTCTTTATGTTGTGGAATAATTTCTGCAGTATAGTCACCAGTTCAAAATCTGTGGGACACAGGTAAAGAAATCCTAAGAGGAAAATTTATATCTATAAATACCTACATCCAAAATGCAAAGATCACAAGTAAACAATCTAATGAATCATCTAAAAGAACTGGAAAAGGATGTGCAAGCCAATCCCAATCCCAAATGCAGTAGAAGAAAAGAAATAACAAAGAATTAACTTGTGTCTCCTTTGTCATTTAGTTCAAAGAATCTTTTGATTTCCATCTTGATTTCCTCCTTATCACAGTAATCATTCACCAGGAGGTTGCTTAGTTTCCATGACTTTGTGTAGAGATGGTTGTTTCTGTTGACATTGATTTCTAATTATATTCCACTGTTGTCTGAGAGGACACATGTTATAATTACTATTTTTATTAATATTTTGAGATGGGTTTTGTGATCTAGAATGTGATCAATAATGGAGAATGTCCCATGAGCTGAGGGTAAGGACACATACTCAGTGGTTTTGGGGTAGAATGTTCTGTGAATGTCTGTTAGGCCCATTTGCTCTAGAGCTCAGTTTAAGTCCATTGTTCTTATCTTTATTAACTGTTTAGAGGATCTTTCCTGTTCTGTCAGAGAGGTGTTGAATTCTCTGACTGTGACAGTGCTGCTATCATTTTGTTTAGATAAAATTTATCTAAACATTTATCATTTTGTTTGGATAAAATATGTTTTGCTTTATGAATCTGGGCTCACTTGTGCTAGATGTGTAAATATTTAGAATTGCAATGTCTTCAGGTTGAATTGTACCTTTTACCCTTATGTAATGACCATCTTTGTCTTTCATTACTTTTATTGATTTGAAGTCTATGTTATCTGTTATGAGAATTGCTACACCAGCTTTCCTTTGGTTTCCATTTTCAGGGAATTTTGTTTTCCACCCCTTTATCTTGAGTCTGAATTAGTCCTTGTGGGTTAGATGTGTTTCCAGAAAACAGAAGATACTTGGCTTGTATTTTCTTTTTCCATTCAGCCAGCCTATGTCTCATGAGTGGAAGCTTCAAGTCATTCACATTTATTGAAAGAATTGGTAAGTGAGGTGGATTTCTGTTCTTCCTGTTGAGTAAAATTTTATTGCTCTCTTTTATCTCTTGAATCACTGTGGTGACTGTGCTTATACCTTTAGTTTTGGGGGGTTTACACAGGTGGGTGTTTACTGTTCTGATTCATGTATAGTGCAGGTCTGAGTATTTTCTGCAAGGCAGATCTGATCTTGGCAAATTCCCTCAGCATTTTGTTATCTAGAAAAGACTTAATTTCTCCATCAAATATGAAAATTAGTTTTGTAGGTTATGAAATTCTGGGCTGGCAGTTATTTAAGAAAATTGAAGATGGGTGTTCACTCCCTTCTAGCTTGTAAGGTTTCTACTGAGAAGTCTGCTGTTATCCTGATGGGTTTTCCCCTGTAGGTCTGTTGTTGCTTACATCTAGCTTCTTGTGCACTTTTCTTTTTCACTTTGATTTTGGCAAGATTGAATACTATGTGTCTTGGAGATATTCTATTTGCTATGAATCTTCTCAGAGTTCCCATGACTATCTTGTTTCTGGTTGTCTGGATCTCTGACAATACTGGGGATATTTTCCACAAAAATTACCCTAAATAGACTTCCCATGCTTCCCACTTTCTTCTTCTCCCTCAGAAATACCTATAATTCACACGTTTGTTCGCTTCACGTTGTCTCATATCTTTCTCAGTGATTGCTCTGCCCTTGTTGTTCTCTTCTCTGCCTCTTTAAATGATTGGATTGGTTCAAGAACCTTGTCTTCAAGCTATGAAATTCTTTCTTCCCCTTGGTTCAATCTGTTACTTAAACTTTCTGCTCTGTTTTGAAAATCCCTGAAAGATTCTTTCATTTCTTCAAGTTCTGTTATATCCTTAGTAATTTTGTCAAGCTCTTTAGGGACTTCTTCATCAATTTCCTGAACTATTTTGTGGGCTTCTTTTTGTTGGTTTTCAATTCCTTCTTTAATTCCATTTGTCTTATTTGTCATCCATATTTTGAATTCCATTTCTGTCATATCAACAATTTCCTTGTAGTTGGAGTTCACTGCTATAGCTCCATTGTGATCCCTTTGGGGTATTTATCTGTTTAGATTTTTCCTGTTGCCATTGTTCTTTTGATACTTTCTCTCATCTGAACCCTCTTTTCTGTGTTCCAGGTTATTAGGTTTGCAGGACTCCTGTTTCTTTCTGCGAAATCTCCAGATAGTGGTAGTATGTTCAATTTGGGAGCTGGGTGACACTCTCTTCACTGAGGCTGGTGTTGTGGGGATTGCTTTACCCAGGGTCTCCCCACAGAGGTAACTTCAGCAGTTAGATAAGGTTGTCACGGGTTCTTGGGTTGTGGGAAATTGCTCTAAACAGAAAGAGTTTGCTGATGGCTTCAGGCTTGGGAGTCCCTGGCAGGGTGTTGGACTTTGCAGCAGCTCTTCCAGCTTCACTTTGGTGTCGGATGCTCTGGGTTGGGGTCTTGGGGTCCAAGTGTAACACTGGAGACTTAGGGATGGTGCCTCAAGCCTGGTGGGATGTCTGGAAGCACAAGGGTAGAGCCTCAGGCTCTGACATCACAGCCTCAGAGGTGCGACTAGGAAGGAGCCAGAAGTGGAGTCCATGAGCAAGTCCTCTGAATCAAAAGCGGGGCTGTGCAGATGGCAGGTGATCCCACCCAGAGGGTGGGGTTGGAGCCAAGTAGGCAGGAGGCAATCAGGGCCCAAAGGATGGAATTGGGGCAAAAAAGCAGTGGCTGCTCCACAGGCGACGGGGTCCCACTAATGCCAAATCAAGTGGGCTGTTGTTGGCTTCAGTGTCCCAGAGACTGCAGGGCTCTGCATGCTCCTCTAAGAGCTTGCCAAAATGGCCACCCCAATCATCTCAGTTCAGAGCCCGCTGCACACCTGCATAAGAGCCCCTGAGCCACGACTGGGGTGGAGCAAGAACAAAGCCTCTGAGTAGGGACTCCAAGTCAGAAGCAGGTGCCATATAGATGGTGGGCCAATCCCACCTGGAGAATGCGGTCAGGGCCAGGCAGGCAGTAGATGGCTCGGACCTGGAGGCTGCTTCTTAGGTACCAGAGTCCCATGAATGTCAGGACGAGCAAGCTGCAGGCTGCTTCTTAGGTACCAGAGCCCCATGGATGTCAGGTCAAATGTGCAGAGGTTGCAGCACTCCACACTCCAGTCAGGACCTGCGGACGCAGTCACCTGAGGCCTCTCAGGGTAAAGTCTGTTGCACCCTGAGTGAGAACTTCTTAGTTGGGACTGGAGTGGAGCTGGAAGCAAATCCAGTATTGCATTTTCTAACTTCGTAGTTAATAGATATATATTTCTTTCAAGGTTTTCCTTGTAAATAATTAAAAATTGGTTTGATATTTTTTAGTCAAGATTTATTATGACCTTATTAGGAAGTTAATATTTTCACAATTTACTTCCTGGTGTACCACAAATCTTATATTATCTATTATTTGCCATTTCTAACAGTGAAGAAATTCTCTGTTACCAGGATTAATTCTTCAATATTTAGATATCATCTCCTTTCTTCCTATTCCTGGTAGTAGATAAGCTTGTTTAAGACATTAAACAGGGAGATCAAGGATAAAAGTGGTAGTGAAAACTTTTAATTTCTTAAATTTCAGTTACTTTGTTGATAAATCTGGTCTCTTTGGTAGCTCATAATTTCTATAGAATTGGTTAGCGTTCAGCACCATTGTAGATCACATAGCTATCACTTTCACTTATATTTTCTAGTCTTGGGATCCGATTTAAAAAGGAAGACATTTGAAATCATATCTGCATACAAATATATGATTCAATATTGGATTTTGCTAGTCTGTATCTGCACACGTCTATGTTTTAATGTGTCTGTGTGTAAATTTCAGTTAAAGCAATGCTTTATGGAGTATACATTTTAGTATGTCAAGGTTACTATTTTTTATTTCAGAAGTCCTTCCCCTCAGAAATATATTGTTTGAAGTAAATTTTTATTAGACTATAATATTTAACTAAATACACAAATCATAAATGTAAAACCATACAAATTTTCTAAAGGAAATTGTGTGTATGTAACAAGATCAGAAACAAGATCATAAAACAAAATTGCCAGTGCCTAGAATCACCCTCATGTTTGTTCCTAGTCACTAACTTCCTACTATTCCAACTTCTGACACCATGAATTATGGACTAAATGTTTGCATCATCCCAAAATTTATATGTTGAAATCATATCTCCCAATGTGATGGTATTAAGAGTTGGGGCCTTTAGGACCTAATTATGTCATAAGGGTAGAGTCCCCATGAATGGTGCTATGGTCTCAATGTTGGTGTCCCCCCAAAATTCATATATTGAAATCTAATATCCAATGTGATGGTACTAAGTGGTGGAACCTTTTAAGAAGTGATTAAGTCATGAATGTGCCATCCTCATGAATGGGATTAGTTCCCTATAAAACAGGTTGAAGGGGGCACACAGTATTTGTCCCTTCTATTATGTGAAGACACAGCATTTGTCTTTTTCACTATGTGAGGACACAGAAACAGTGTGCCATCCATGAGGAATAGGTCCTCATCAGACACAAATTTGCCAGCATTTTGATCTTGGATTTCTCACCTTCCAAAACTGTGAGAAATAAATTTGTTATTTATAAATTGCTCAGTCTAAGGCATTTTTTTATAGCAGCATGAATGGACGAAGACAAATAGAATTAGTGCCTTTATAAGAAGAGAGCCCACAGCTTGTTTTCTTCATCTTTGCTCTTTATCGTGTGAGAATACAGCAAGAAGACAATCATCTGCAAACTAGGAAGAGGGCCCTCATACTCCAGAATCTCTAGAACCATAAGAAATAAAGTTTTGTTGTTTAAACCACACATTTTATCATATTTTTGTGATAACACCAAACTGGGAGGATTTCTCTTCAATGGAATTAAATTCGATTCAGTTGAATCAATGTCCAATATATGATGCTGTTTCTCTGATCACCAGGATTCAGCAGTCCAGGTGGAAATCAGAGTGGTATCATTTATGGTTACCCCTACTGATCCACCAGCAAATTTATGCTTTCTGTTCCCATGACCTTATGGTCTGCAGGCCTGGAGGTCTTTGTTCTGGAGGGAAGAATGATTCTATCTGGAGACACAATCCTATTGAACTGGAAGTGAAGACTGCCACCCAGCCACTTTTGGCTCCTCATGCCTCTGAATCAACAGGCTAAGAAAGGAGTTATGTTATTGGCTGGGATAAATGTTCCTGACTACCAAGAGGAAATTGGTACAATTTCCACAATAAAGGTGAGGAAGAATATGTGTGGAAATCCAGAGATCCCTTAGGGTGTCTCTTATTATTAATTTGCCCTGTGATTAAGGTTAATGAAAAACTACAACAACCCAGTACAGGAAAGACTATGATTGGCCCAGTCTCCTCTGTAATAAAGGTTCGGTCATTCTGACAGGTTAAAAAAAAAATTCCAATTGTGGTGCTTGCTGGAGGTAAAGGGAATACAGAAGGGGTTGTATAAGAAGGTAGTTATAATAACCATGTAACAAGTTAGGGAAAGGAGGACTATAATTGTAATAAGGATTAATTGTCATAGCTATTTCCTTCTTATTTTGTTATGAATACATTTATGTTTGTGTGTGTGTATATATATATTTATAAAGCAATTGAGTTTGATTTTTTCCTCTCTTATTCATTTATCATGTAATATGAGATATATTATATCTTATATCTATGTTTAAGTATTTTTTTATTTTTACATCATAGCATTTAAGTTATAGGATTTCAGAAGAGTAAACATCACTAAAGGACTTTACCTCCTCTTCTAGGAAAGGAATCAATGCAGTTTTTGTTGTATTCAGAATAGTTGTCTCATAGTAGATGGAATCCGATCATTTTATTTTCTTAATTTGGAGATTAAGTATGACTTAGGAAGATCTACAGATCTTCTTAGGTATCAAGTTGACAAATTGTGAACTTGTGATGGTTAAGTTTATGTGTCAACTTGACAGAGCTAAGGGATGCTCGAACAGCTACTGAATCATTGTTCTGGGTGTTTCTATGATGGTGTTTCCGAAATATATTAGCATTTGCATTAGTGAACTGAGTAAAATTGATGTTTCTCCCAAATGTGTGTAGGCATCATCAAATCTGTTGATGGTCTGAACAGAACAAAAACGCAGAGGAAGGATGAAGTCACTCTCTCTTTTTTAGATGGATATCCTAGCCTGTGGATTTCTCAGAACACTTGGGACTTTGGCTTTGGACCAGGACACATTTTGTTGTTGTTCTTGTTTTTGCTGTTGAGTTTTGATAGTACTTTATACATTCTGGATATGAGTCCTTTGTTGGATATGTGGTTTACAAATATTTTCTCCCAGTCTGTAACTTCTTTTATTCTTCCTCTTAACAGGGTCTTTTGCAGAGCAAAATTGTTAGATTTTGATAAACCTAATTCACAGATTTGACCATTCTTATAGTTCCCTACTATGGTGCTCTGCTATGTGTAATCTGCTATAAAATCCATTTATTGAGTTCATTATTTCAGTTATTTTATTTTGCAAAATTTCCAATTTAAAAAAAAACCAAAATTATAATATTCTAAAGCACTCATCCACATATTTTTCTTTTTTCTATCTTTCTTTGTCTTCTAACTACAATATCTGGAATACCTCTATTACTTTTTTTCCTTGCTTTTGGTTATAGGGCTCTGTTTCTTGGTAGAAGTAAGTTTTTGATGAATGCAAGGCATTAGTTGTACAAAATGTTAGAAGCTCCATGTGATATTATTTTCTCGCACACCTAATTTCCAATTTCCTCTGCTAAGCAGAGAGAATGAGGCCTGTTCACTCTAATTTGAATATACACTGAGTAAAATAGAAGTTTTATTGCATTGTTTGTAAGGCTTGGTAGAATTCTAGTTTGACATTGATGCCAGCGTGTAGACTTTCAACTGCAATACGACAGAGTCTGGACCTTTCAACTAAGAAGCTGGTATGATAACTGGCATTTCTTTCTAGGGCTGGTCCTGAGTTTTTCTTTTTTATCTCCTCAGAAAAAATAAATTGCAGAAAACTTAACACCATGTTACAGAGGACTTAGGCTTAGTTTTTAAACATCCTGCTAACTGTATCTTTAGAATTTGGGAAAATTTTTTAAAGATAAACCCATATGCATGCAAGGCTCTTCTGCTATGCCCTTCTTACCGAGATTTTCTGCCTTAATACTTTCAGTTTTCTGTGTAGGTTGTTGATACAAGCAAACACTTTGCTTCCATTGCTTGTATTGGTGTTTCTCAGCAATAACTCTCTTCCTGAGCAAAGACTAGACTTTGAACTTCTTGCCTTCCATCCATCAAGAGCAAAATCCTCAGGGGACTTCAACACCCCACTGAATGAACTGGACAGATCTTTAACACAGAAAATAAGCAAAGAAATAATGGACTTAAACAGAGCTAGAGAATAAAAGGAACTGACAGACCTCTACAGAATATTCCACCCAAATAAAGCCAAATAGACATTTTTCTCATCAGCCCATGGAATTTTTTCTAAAATTGATCACATACTAGGCCACAGATCACACCTCAAAAAGTTAAAAAAAAATAGAAATTATACCGTATATCTTCTCTGATCATAGCGGTATACAATTAGAGTTCAATTCCAACAGAAAAATACTCACCACCTCACAAAGTCATGGAAATTAAACAATCTGTTGTTGAATAACTGTTTGGTCAAGGAGAAAATACAGAGGGAAATCAAGAATTTCTTTGAACTAAATGATAATGGAGACACAAGTTAGGAAAAACTGTGGGATACAGCAAAAGTATTCCTGAGAGGAAAACTAGTAGCATTAAATGCTCACGTCCAAACACCAGAAACCTGAAAATCAAAACTCTAATGAACAGTCTCAAGGAATTGGAAAGGAAGAAAAAATCAATTCCAAACCTAGTAGAAGAAAAGAAATAACTAAGATCAAAGCAGAAGTAAATGAAATTGACAAAAAGAGAACTATATGAAAGAGTAACAAAATCAAAAGCTGATTTTTTGAAAAGATAAACAAAATTGACACCCCTCTTGTGAGATTGACAAGAATTTGAAGGGAAAGGACACTAATAAACTCAATTAGAAATGAAGAAGGAGAGGTCACAACAGACACCATGGAAATACAAAACATTATTTTTGATTTCTATAAAATCCTATATGCCCCAAAACTACATAATGAGGAGGAAATGGACAAATTCCTGGAAACATACAACCTCCCTAAGTTCACCCAGGAGGTAATAGAATTTCTGAATAGATCAATCTCAAGTACAGAAATTGGAGCAGCAATTAAAAACCTTCCCAAATGGAAAAGTCCTAGACCAGATGGCTACACTTCAGAGTTCTACCAAACATACAAAGAAAAACTCATACCTATACGATAGAAATTATTCCACAACATTGAGAAAGATGGCATCTTTCCTAACTCATTCTACAAAGCCAGTATCACCTTGATATCAAAGCCAGGAAAGGAAACAACAAAAAAAGAAAACTACTGTTCAATATCCCACTTGAATATAGATGCAAAGTCCTCAACAAAATTTTAGCAAATCAGATTCAGCAGCATATCAAAAAACAATTCACCATGACCAGGTGGGCTTTATTCCAGGGATGCAAGGCTGGTTCAACATATGCAAATCTATAAATGCAATTCACCTCATAAATAAAAGCAAGAACAAAGACCATATGATTCTGTCAACAGATGCAGAAAAAGCATCTGACAAAGTCCAGTACACCTTTATGATAAAAACTCTTAACAAAATAGGCATAGACAGGTCATACCTTAAAATTATCAAGTCCATTTGTGATAAACTCATGGCCAATATCATACTGAATGGGGAAACATTGAAACCATTGCCACTTAGAATCAGAAACAGACAAGGTTATTCACTATTTCTACTTCTAGTCAACATAGTGCTGGAAATCGTTGATACAGCAATTAGACAAGAGAGGGGAACTAAGGAAGTCCAAATGGGGGAAGATGTGATTGAACTCTTGTTCTTTGCTGATGACATGATATCTAGAAAACCCCAAGGATTCAACCAAGAGACTCCTAGAACTGATAAATGAATTCAGTAAAGTCTCAGGTTACAAAATCAATACACGCAAATCAGAGTCATTCATATATGGCAATAATAGTCAAGCCGAAATTCAAATCAAATAATAGTCAAGCCGAAATTCAGACATTGGCCTAGGCAAAAAATGTTTGAAGAAGACCCCCAAAGCAATCACAGCAGCTACAAAAAATAAATAAATGGAATCTGATCAAATTCAAAAGCTTTTGCATGGCTAAGGAAACTATCATTAGAGAGAATAGACAGCCTACAGAATGGGAGAAAATATTTGCTCTCTACAAATCCGATAGAGGGCTGATAACAAGAATCTATCTAGAAATTTAAAAAAATCAGTAACAAAAAATTGAACAACCCCATCAATAAATGGGCAAAGGAAATCGACAGAAACTTTTCAGAAGAAGACAGAATAATGGTCAGCAAACATATAAAAAATGCTCAACATCTCTAATCATTAGAGAAATGCCAATCAAAACCACAATGAAATATAACCTAATCTCAGTGAGATTGGCCTCTATAAAAAAAATCCCGAAACAACAAATGCTGGCAAGGATGTGGAGAGACAGGAACACTCTTACACTCTTGGTGGGACTGCAAATTAGTGCAACCTCTGTGCAAAAGAATTTGGAGATACCTCAAAGAGCTAAAAAGAGAAATACCATTCTATCCAGCAATAGCACTCTTAGGCATCTATGCAAAAGTGCAAAAGACATTCTATAATAAAAACATTTGCACCCGAATGTTTATGGCCGCACAATTCACTATTGCAAGGATATGGAAACAACCCAAGTGCCCTTCGATTCATGAGTGGATTATTAAAATTTGGTATATGTATACAATGGAATATTACTCAGTTATAAGTAATGACAATGATCTAACACCTCTTATATTTTCCTGGATAGAGCTTGAGCTCATCCTCTGAAGTGAGGTATCACAATAACGGAAGAATAGGCTTCACATGTACTCGCCATCAAATTGACACTAACTGGTCAACGCTATGGTGCTCACACAGTAGTAATATTCTCCAGAGATTAGGGGATTGGGGGGCATAAACTCACAACTAATGGACGCGGTGAGCATTGTTGAGGGGAAGAGCATGCCTTTAATCCTCACTTGGGTGAGGCAAAGTCATAAAATGTAACCAAAATGTTTGTACTCTCATAACATCCTGAAATAAAAATAAATTTAAAAAAAGAGCAAAATCCTCCTGGGGTAAAAACATCTACTGATTGTAAGGTCACCTCTCACTGTTTTTCCTCTCTCCAGAATTTTTTTTTTAATTTTTTTATATCATGAAATTATGGAGGTAAAAACATTTTGGTTACATGTTATAACTTTGCCACATACCAATCATAATTTGAGACTTGCCTTCCCCTCCCACACAACGTTCACCGTGTCCATTGGTTGTGAGTTTTCCCAACCCCCCTACCCCAAAGAATATTACTACTGTGTGAGCACATTAGTGTTGGTCAGTCAGTGACAGTTTGATGGTGAGGACAGGTGGTGCTTATTCTTCCATTCTTGTGATACCTCACTTCAGGGAATAGGCTCAAGTTCTATCCAGGAAAATATAAGGGATGCTAGATCAGCATCATTTATTATAATTGATTAGTATGTATTGTATACATATACCATATTTTATTAATCCACTCATGGATTGACAGGTACTTGGGTTGTTTCCACATTCTTGCAAATATACAAAAAAAATGCTGAACATCTCCAGAATCCTGACCCCTCTGGTCCTTGTTTCTTCAGTAGTTTCCTAATGCTTTTAAGTAGAAGTTAATTGTACTTTATATAAATTTTCTACTCTCTTTTTTTTGTGTGTGTAGGTGTTAGTTGAGATATTTTATTCTTTTGTCTTTAGATATTTTTAAAACATTAAAGCACTGAAATAATGGCACGACCAATTTTATTTATAATTGCATTTTGCACAAGGCTGTTAGTATTACATAATGATTCTGGAAGATAAGTTTGCTATGTTTTTCAACTCTAAGTAACAAAATACTTCTTCAATGGAATAAAAAATGTGTAAAAATTTTTTCTTATATGTGTGGCCATAGAGTCATTTCTATTATTTATCTAAATTTGTATATTCTAAGTAGAATTGAGTGGAAAAAAAGAAAATTATTTGATTCTAAATTATTTGAAGTCATTCACAAAGATCTTGACTAAAGATCCTGTCTTTGCTACTCTGTACATTTGAATTTTTAATGATGACTTTTAAGCTGTTGAATTTCTGTATGATAATATCATTTTGCATATTACTACACAGATAAATATGACTAACCTCCTGACCTATTTACATCATATTAAAAATTTAGCTTTAAAAAAACTTACTTCTGAAGTAATCTATTGATAGTATTTAAGTGCAGATTTTAACAAACCATGAAATGAAAAATAAACGCCTTAGAAAACTAATTGGCAAAAGTTGACATTATACACAATACATTGGACCTTTCTGATTTTTATGGTTGTGTTGACAGGAGTGAGAATGGAGAAAACATCCCTAAATAATTCTGACTTTCTGGACACATTTCCTTTCAATATTTTCTCACTGACCATGTATAGTATTTTAATTGGGTTTATTCTATAAAATAAATGAAAAATAAAATTTGTATTTAAAGAATTAAGCTTTTTTTAAGGAATGCTGAGTGACTGGTTCAATTATGTTTTTTTCTCTTTATTACTCTGTTATTCAGCTATATTACTCATAGCAACCATTTCTTTCAATGACCAGTTCCAGGTTAAAATGTTGTTATGTGACCTTCAGTTGTTGTGTATAATATATATAATATTTTGATGAAAGAAATGTATATTCATTTTTTTTTATTTTCTGCCATTGTACTTATCACTAAAGTACTACATAGTCTCCTTTTTTTTTTTTTTTTTGATTATGAAATCTGCAGGGTTTTATTTGAAAACTGTGAATGGCCCACAGGAAAGGGCATTTGAGAAGCACCAACTTCACATTTGAAGGAGTTTCTCATCACCTGTATTCTTTTTTTTTTTTTTTATTTCAGCATAATATGAGGGTACAGATGTCTAGGCCACGCGTGCCGCCCTTGCCCCCCCTCCCCCCCTCAGTCCAGGTTTCAAACATGTCCATCCCATTGCGTGGTGCACATTGCACTCTTTGTGTAC
>CAUYSK010006841.1:0-12633 GCA_963575035.1 Avahi laniger | reverse complement strand
AAAAAAAAAAAAAAAAAAAAAACAACCATTTGTTTTCACTTTCATTTGTATTTTCATTTGTTCCAATTGTTCTGCATTCCCTGCAGAATGTCCGATTCCCCCACGTGGGCCCCAGGCTGTGCTAGGAGACCCCCGCCCCATCTCCTGGGTCTCTTGCGTGTTTGCACCTCGTGAGCAGAGGTACCGACTCCTGTTCCGGACCGTCTTTCTGAAGATGTTTATACAGTGGTAGGGGACTTCCCGAGGCCAACTGGGCAAGTGTCTGCTCTTGCACATGCAGGGCCCAGCTGTGCAAGGAAGCAGGACCCTAACACGACGGGGGCTGACCTGACAAGCAGCAAGGCCTTTCCCATCAACGCCCTCTCCCCAACCACCCGGACTCCTCCATTCCAGGTTCATTCCTTAAGTTCTCCATAGTTCTCAAGCCTTGGCCTTTCACATTAACATAAAGTGGTTGGCAATCAGTCGGGAACAGGTTTCTGTGATGTCCTGGAATGAACAGTCCTCCCTCCCGCAACTCATTCATGCCCTTCCTGGAAGCTGGGAGCGCGGACCTTACTTGGAAACGGGCTCAGTGCAGACGCAGTCAGGATGCTGTCCTGCTGACGGAGGGTGGGTCCTTATAAGAAGGGCCCCAGGGACACAGGAAGAGAACCGCTTATGAAGACGGAGGCAGAGACTGGAGTGATGTGTCTACAAGCCCAGGAAAGCCAAGCACTGGCAGCAATGAACTGGAAGAGGTGAGGGAGGATCCTCCCTCCCCTAGAGCCTCTGGTAGAAGCACAGCCCTGCCCGCACCTTGACTTTGGACTTCTGGCCTCCAGAACTGAGAGAATAGTCTTTGTCATGGCACCCCAAGGAACTAGCCATAAGAGGAGGAGACAGAGACCACAGGGGAGCCCAGGGATCTCCCAGACAGCCATGTCTTCACAGTCTCCTCCCCAACCACTTGCTTTGGGGCCCTGCTTACCCCTGTCCAGCACCTTCCGGGCCTCCCTGACGGCACAATCCTCCTGCTGTCGGTAGTAAATCTGCACTGATGCCGTCTCCCGCCACTGGACCAGGGCCTACGGGTGGGCATGGGGCGGGGGTCACTATGCCTCCTGATTTCCGGGACACCCCAGGTCTGTGATGGCAGCTCCGTGTGAGGTGAGGCCGAGGGGCTGAGGTTCGACTCTCACGCGCTTCAGGAAGCACCTGCCATCCATGCAGACCACCGGGCAATGGGGGAGCCCCCATCCCCTCACAGGAAACCCAGTATCTCAGGCACTGGGACTTTTCTACCAGGACTTAAACTTCATACCGTGCCTTAAGGGAATTGTCATTATGTGGGCTTTGATGCTATCATTATTTGTTAAGTGGAACACATACTGTACGTACTGAGATAACGATGAGAGATAACATATGAAATCACAAAAACAAGGCTGGGGGTGGTGGCTCATGCCTGTAATCCCAGCACTTTGGGAGGCAGAGGTGGAGGATCACTTGAGGCCAGGAGGTTAAGACCAGCCTGGGCAACATAGTGAGACCCTGCTTCTACAAAAAAAGAGGGAGGAAAAAAAAAAAAAAAAGAAGAGAGATCACAAAAATAAAACACTTAAAACACCTTAAAAAGAAGTTAGGCAGCCAGGGGAAGCCTGGTGCCTGCTCCTCAAGGAGTTATGAACTCCGTTCCCAACAAAAATGCCTCCTCCCTTCCAGTCTTTGAAACCAAGCAAAGACTCTTGTCCGCTTCCTTCCAGGACAGGGGAGGCCTCGGAGTTTTCCCGAGAACAGACCGGGCCTTGACCAGATGCAATTGTTCTTCCTCCACCGGAAGCTTCGGGGTTGGCAGGAGGCCTTCCGGGAGGCGAACCTTTGCTGCTCAGCGCTCCCAGCAAACCCCTTTCTTCTAAAACACCCGGGTTCAGGAACTACCTCTGCTACGTCATTTCTGTCTGAATCCCTTTTCTCCCGTGTTTTCTTCCCGCAGCCACGTCCTGCCATCCCTCCCGTCCCCAGCGCGTGGGACCAGTCCCGCCACGTGGCCGTCCCCACAACCATCCCAGTCAGGGGAACGGGTGGTGGTTTGGGGACATTTCCCACTGAAGATGACCAAGGACCTAACGTTCCCAGGACGCTCGGTGCCTTCCGGAAAGCCTCCGCGGCACAGAAGCTGCAAGGCGGGCGGATGGGCAGGAGCGAGTATCTTCTCTGCACAGACGAGGAGACTGAAGCTCAGAGACTCACTCGGTTGGTCACAGTGAACAAGCCCGTGTGTCTCGAAGACACTGGTTCTGATAAGAACTAGTTCCCTCACTACGTGCCATGTGTTCATTTGAACACACGTTGGTTCATATAATTCAGTAAAAAAACAAACACCTGCCCATGTGGATGTATGTACATGTGCACCAGCCGCCACCACCCGAACACGGTCCCCAGCCCTCCCGGGTGACCAGCCTGCCTCCCTGCACCTCACCTTGGAACACACGGTCCTTCTGTAGTGGGCACGGGCTTGGGAGGTCTTCCTGGCTTCATCCACACGGGCCACAGTGTTCTCCCTCCAGCGACGTAACACACCCCTGCAGGTGACGGCAGGTGACACCGGGATGGAGAGAGACGGGAGGCTCTGTGGGTCAGTCCTAGTCCCCCCCAAGCCCAGTCAGGGACCATCTGCGTCTAAGCACATCTGCTTTGCCGACGCCCATGCTGATTCACAAGAGCATCTACATCCAACAAATGGCTACTGGGCAGCTGCTCAGGGCCGGGTGCTGGGTGAGCACGAGGGACACGGCAGTGCCTGAGGCCAACACCAGGTGCTCAGGAGTGGGTGTGCTGTGGGGACAGGGCATAGCCAGGCAATGACAGCACAGGTGGCTCACGCTGTGATCGGAGAAGCGTGGAGAGACAGGGGAGCCGAGGGAGGGCACCTGGGCCTGGGCGGCGGCTGAGTTAGCTCAGGGAGTCCCTCTCTCTTACGCCACCGTCTGAAAAGCTGCATGGGGCTCTAGGGGACCCCAGAGGACGGTGGAGGCGTTTGAAGTCCCTGAGACCCACTGCCCACAGGCTGCGTGGAATTGCACGTGCTGAAGAAATATACAGGAGGAAAAGAAACAGGGAGGCCTGCCGGGAAGGGGCGAGTTTAGAGCTCGCTGGGAAGGAATGGAGGCGCTGTGCAGTGCGCGCCACCGGTGAGAGACGCCGATGGTCCTACAGGGCTTAGAGGTGACTCTGGACGGCCTGGGAACGGACGGGAAAGGCAGCTGCCACAGCCTCCCCGGTGGGAGAGGAGGTGCAAGGGCACCTCAGGCAGCTGAATCTTGCAGGTGGGCAGCAGCGAGGCCGGTGGTCTCGCAGGCATCTAGCCGAGAGCTCCTTCCCACGGCCCGCCCTGCGCACAGCAGAGGCTCAAGACAAGCCGAGGTGAACAGTGAATGAAGCGCTTGCCGTGAAGAAGCCAAAGTCAAGACATGAGCAGTGGGAGGCACCGGGCCTGTCCCCCACTTGGCCCTAAGCAGGAATCCCCGAAACCCGGGGTCTGGAGTCTGTTCCTCATTCCTCAGCCTGGGCCCTGGGAGACACTTGGGAGACTCACCGCAGCAGCTGCCGGTCGTGCTGGCTCTCCCTGGCTGCCACCTCCTGTAGCACACGCCGCACCCTGCCCTGGTAAGTCTGTGGGGGACAGGGAGGACTGGAGCCCGCGCCTGGGCCCACACTTCTCCCTGTCCAGGGGGGCCTCAGAGGTGTCACAGCAGGGGCTGCCGTGCCCAGAGCACTGAACAAAGGGCGGGGAAAGGCCAAAAGCCCCCAGTGCCAAGGCCAGCAGACCCTCCCCGACGACAGGGAGAAGACTGTCTCACTAGGTCCTCACCGAATAAGCCAAACCACTGGCTCCTGGCCAAGGAGCCGCTTTTACTGTAAGGCTGGAGCCCACGGACAGCACGTGTCTTCACTCTGCTGAGCGAGGACCGGAGAAACCTGTGGCCCACGTGTAGGGCACTTGCTCTGACACTTGCCTAATTACTCTGAGAGGGGTGGGAGGGACGAGGAAGGGAAACGAAGTCTCCAGAAACCTCCCCTGCCCCACAGCAAGTTCCAGAGGAAGAGCAGCTCCTACCACCCAGGTCTGCAGCGCCCTGTGCAGCAAGCAGCGCTGGCGATGCAGGTCTGCGAGCACCAGCTTCTGTCGCTCGGCTCCCAGCTGGGCCAGGCTCTGCGGACAGAGGAGCAGCGGCCGCTGTGGGCTGGGGTGGGGGTGGGGGTGGGGGCGGCTTCCCACTGTGCAGGTGCTTAACCCCTCCGAGCCTCCCCGTCCTCGTCTACACACGCGCACTTCTTAGGGGTCTTGTGAGGATCAAATGAGGCAAGGGCCTCACTTATGGTAAATGCTCGATTAACGTCACCATTTTTTTTACCCTCAGTAGGATTCCTGTAAACCAGGAATTTTAGGTTCAGTAAGTTCAGATAAGAACAGCCTAGCACCCAAAACAGTTTGGAGCCAATCATTTCACAAAACCGAGTTAACACTTCCTCATTAGCTTCCTGGTCTCCCGCTCAGAGGCAAGTGGTTTCCAAGGGATGGCTGAGTAGCCCACGACCGCTCGGAGTCGTGCTGACACACAGCCCCGCCCGTCCAAAAGCCACAATCGGACGGCATCCACGCCAAAGCCTTACCTCCCTCCACCGGTTCCAGGCCCAACGCGAGAGCCGTGCGGAGTGGAGCTCTGCCGCCTGCGCCCTGCCCGTCCTCCTGCGGGGAGACGGCGGTCAGCGCTGCAGCCCAGAGCCAGTGAGGCTGCTGTCCCTCGGTTCCCCTTCACAGTCCCTAGGCCCTACCTGGTTGTTAAGATTGGGGCGAGTCAAGACTCTCTCTGAAGAGCTGCCAAAGGACTCGTGCTCTCTCCCGGAAAAGTGCACATATAATCAAGTTTTGCCTACAGCTTCACGGGGCCTCAAGTACCACTGAAGCACACTTGTGCGGGCACGCTGGAGCCTCCCGCTGAGGAGGATGAGAGGGAGGGAGATCCTCCGAACACAGCCGGTACAGAAAGGTTCCAAAGCAGGACGGTCTCTGCAGTGGACGCATGGGCTGTCTGTCCCGCCACCTGTAACCATGACCTGCCCACTGGCCACAGATGCTGGTCCCAGGGTGGTCAGCTATCCCAACATGGGCCCTGTCGGTCTGTCCCCTGACCAAGGTCCTTTCAAATGGGCCCCAGTTAGTAAGCAGGTTACAGCCGACAAACAGAACCTCCTGGATCCACAGAGCACTTCTGTCCCTGCCCAAGTTCCCGTGACTGGGAGCTCCACGAGGTACCCCAACATCCTGTCGCTACAGCCTGGTTTTGCTTAGACTCTTTCAGGTTGAATTTCTAGAGCTTACAACCACATTCCCTGCTAATGCCACCTCTGGACGGGCACCTGGAGCTGACGGTGCCACCAGTCCAGTCAAAGCTGGCCTGGGGCGGGAAGGAATTTTGAGGCAAGAACTGGCCACTTACTCTGTTCTGAGCCCTTGGGCACCTTCCCTCCAGATGCAGAAGGCCTTCCTGAGCCTGCTGTGGCAGTGGTGGGCACAGGCCACCATTTGCCACTCCCGCTCCTGGTGACGTGCTGCGGCCGCCTGGCACCACATGGACCACGACCTACGCAGAAGCTGCCGCTCTGCTTGAAGGACGGCCTGAGGCAGGGTGGGAGCAAAGAATAGAAGTCAATAGAAGGAGGGTACAGAAGCCAGGAGAGACTCTACAGGCCATGAATGACGACCAAGGCAAAAGAAATGAACATTCAGGAGGTGCCCTGGCCCAGAAGCCATCCATAAACTCCCACGGACGCAGGGCACAGATGCCCCAGAGCCCGCCTCTGCCCCTGAGTCCCAGGCAGAAGCCCTTCCGTGCGGGTCTGGGTTCTGCGCGGCTTCCTGAGGAGGAGAAGAATGAGCGCAAGGGCTTGAACGGTCCTGCCCCTCTAGGCGCATCCGCAGAGAGAGTCCTTTACCATTCTCTCCGCCAAGCGGTCTTCTCGATGCACAAACATCGTCTGCCACCAGATAGCAAAGACTTGCTTCTCTAACGTCTCCCTAAAAGGAAGAAAAGGAAAAATGTGTAAAGCACTTAAAAAATGCCAATGGAATGAAAAGTTCCAAATAATTGGGTTTTTCTTCTTATACTGTGTTATTGTGTCAGATGAGGGAGAAAGGACAGAGAAAGGGAAAGAAGGCAGCCCACAGCCAAAAACCCACCAAACTCTGAGACCCTAGGTTTTTATTCATTCGACATCAGATTAACACCACTGATCGGGGGCGTCTACGAAAGCCTATCCAGTGCATGCTGACCACCCAGGCTATTCTACACCAATCCTTATTTAAAAACAAGGGCCTTCCCTTGAGTGGAAATGGCCAAAAAAAATTTAAAAAGAAAAAAAAAAGTAAAAACAAGGCCCAGCCCCTAAGGCTGACTGAGCAGGTCTCAGTGGGCCCCAGGAAACGGAATGCTAAACCAGTGTTCTAGGTGAATTGGACAGGTAGATAGCTTTGGGAACCACTGCTCTGTCACCTCTGCCTAGACTAGGCCTGTCTGCTCACCATTAATGACACCAAATCCTGCAAAAGCACCGCTGGGACAACTGATCAACAGCCACTAAGGGCTACATACTGGCAAAGCCAGGAGGCCTGAAGCTTGGCGCTGGAGGATTTTGCTCCCCTGGTATTTGGCACATGAGACACGTCACTCAAAACAAAGAATTCGACTTCTAGCTATGACAGAGTCACAGATCCTGGACGCGCTCTCCAGCCACACATTACAAAACTAGACAAAATGTACGTGGCAACTGTTTTCAGGTGATGTAACAGGCAATGTAGATTCTGCTGCTTGAGAGATGGGAAACCTGCGAGCTGAGTGCTTTCCGCCTGGCAGTGCTCCCTGGACAGTGAGAGCGAGGGAGGCCAAGCAGAGCGTGATAATCTCACTGAGCGGAGGAGGCGAAGACTGCAGTTCAGGATGCTGCAGGGGCTGGGACATAGGGGCAGGGCACTGGAAAGGAGGGCGGTAAGCAGAGGGGAATACCCGGAATTTTACTGAGGTTATCTCAGGTCTCAGACGACGGCTGCATATGCGGACTCCCTGCGGCCCAGCGGAGTCACTGCTGCGAGGCTAAGAGTTGAACAAAGATAGCAGAGGTTGGACAGAGCTGGGAGATAGAGTTCTGGCCCAGCCAGAATGGACAGTCCGTAAGCAAAAGCTGAGATCATCCATCCCCAGTTTACCTGTAGTAAAGAAATGCTAAAAGACTTTCTTTAGGCTGAAGGGAAACGATACAGAGGAAAACTCAAATTCATAGGAAGACACAAAAAATACTGGAAATGGAAAATATTTGGGTAAACAAAAAATTGTATTTTTTTCTTCTCAATTTTTAAAAAGAATACTGATTGCTTAAAGCAAAAATAACATTGTATTTTGGAGTAAACTATAACAGACGTAAAATATACGACAACAAATACTATCAAGGATGGGGAAGAAATGGAATTTTACTGTTTTTATGTTCTTGCGTTAAATATAAAAATGGTATATTAATTCTAAATAGAACTATAGTGAGTTAAGGATGCATACTGTAATCCCAGGAATATCAATTTTAAAACTATAAATGATACAGAGCTAAAAAGTTAATGTAGGAAGTAAAATGGAATACTAAAAAATTTTAAATGAACCCTAAACAAGACAGAAAAGGAGGAACAAAAACCAGATGTAGATTTTAGCCCAATTATATCAGTGATTGCATTAAATACAAATGAACCACACACTCCAAATAAAAGGCAGAGATTGTCAGACGACAAAAAACTAAGATGCAACTATATGTTGTTTACAGGAGACACGCTTTATAAAATATGAAGATGACAATAATAATTTCGAGATAAATTGAAAGTAAAAGACTGGGAGAGTAAAGGAGAGGGAAAACACACAATCGACATAAAAAAGTTGACGAGATACATTAATATAAGTCAAAGTAGAATTTGAGAAAAGAAATATTACCAAAAATAAATAGGTTCATTTCAAAACAATAAAAGGGGCAATTCATCAGGAAAATATAACAATCCTAAATGTAAATGTACAAGAAACAAAGCTTCCAAACATATAAAGCAAAACTGACAGTATTACTAAAATAAATAGACAAATCCCCAATCACAGTTGGAGATCTTTAGCACTGCTGTCTAGTAATTGATAGAACAAGTAAACAAACAAAAAAACTCTGTAAGGATATAGAAAATTTGAAGATGACTATCAACCAATAGATATTTACATATATAACATAATAGATATTTATAGAATATTACACCCATCAACTCTGGTATAAACATTCTTTTTTTTTTTCTTTTTTGGAGACAGAGTTTCACTCTGTCTGGGATAGAGTATAGTGGTATCATATTAGCTCACTGCAACCTCACTCTCTTGGGCTCAAGTGATCCTCCTGCCTCAGCCTCCAGAGTAGCTGGGACTACAGGCACACACCACTGCACCCAGCTAATTTTTCCTATTTTTTGTAGAGACAGGGGTCTTGCTCTTGCTCAGGCTGGTCTCAAACTCCTGAGCTCAAGCAATCCTCCCGCCTCAGCCTCCCAAAGTAATGGGATTACAGGTGTGGGCCACTGCACCTGCCCCTACATCCTGGTATACGTGGAATATTTACCAAAACTGGCCCATAAAAATAAATGTCAATACATTTGAAAAACTGAAGTTATACAAAGGATATTCTCTGGCCACAGTGGAATTAAATTAGAAATTGAAAGTAGTAATATATTAAGAAAATTCCTAAATATTTGGACGTTAAACACACTTCTAAATAAATAATATGTACAGGAAGAAGTCTAAAGGGAAATTAGACTGTATTTTTAGTTGAATAATGATGAAAAAACATCAGAATTTGTGGAATGAAGCTAAACTAGAAAGAAATCTTATAGCTTAGATTTAAAATTGATAATCTATCAAAAAAAAATGATGATCTATGCTTCCACCTTAAGGAGATAGAAAAAGGAAAGCAAATTAAATCCAAAGTAGAAAGAAGAAAAAAGAGTTAAAATCAATTAATGAAAAATAAACAAGAAAATTAGCAAAGGAAAAAGTTGTTTTTTTAGAAAAAGGTGATAAATCCATCAAGACTAGTCAAAAGAAAAAGAGATAATACATCTTTGCAAAACAGTTTACCAAAACAAAAAGAAATAGAAACTCTTAGTAGTACTGTATCTACTTACAAAATTACATCCATAATCAAAATCCTTCCCATAAAGAAAACTCTGGGCCCAGATTTCACCAGCAAATTCCATCAAAAATTTAAATAAGAAATACAAATCTTACAAAGAATCTTTACAAAAATAAAGACAAAACTTTACGAGAGAACTACAGATCAATATTGCTCATGAAAATATATATTTAAATCTTTAACAAAATATTAACAGATCAAAAATCAGTAATATGTAAAACAAATAATACATCATGACCAGGTGTGGTTCACCTCAGGAATACAAAGTTGATTTAACATTTGAAAATCAGGAAAAAAATTTGATGATCTCAATAAATGCAGAAAAGGCACTTGGCAAAATTCACCATTTGTAATAAAAACTCTGAATAAACCAAGAATAGAAAAGAACATTCTCAACCTAATAAAGTTTTTCTAATATTAAAAAAAATACAGCCAACATACTCAATGGTGAAACATTGAACACTTTTGCTTTCCCTGTAAGACTTAGAAAAAGACAACTATGTATCCTCTCACCATTTCTACTCAGCACTGTATAGCTAGTGCAATAAAAGAGGAAGAAAAGCATACAGGTCAGAAAGGAGAAAGTAAAGCTATCTTTATTTGTATATAATTGTGTATGCAGTTTTTTAAAAAATAAATTTTATTGTGTATATTTGAGGTTTCCGGCATGATGTTCTAGGATACCCATAGGCAGTAAAATGGTTACAGTAGTGCTGTGGTACTGGGCACAGTGGCTCACATCTGTAATCCTAGCACTTTGGGAGGCTGAAGCGAGAGGATTGCTTGAGGCCAGGAGTTCGAAACCAACCTGACCAACATAGCAAGACCCCGTCTCCATAAAAAATAAAGACAAAACGCAAAAAATGAAAGAAAAAAATAGCGCAGTGGTTTGAATGTCCCCAGCAAACTCATGTTGAAATTTAATTGCCATTGTAACAGTCTTGAGAGGTAGGACCTTTACTTTAAGAGCTGATTAGGTCATGACAGTTCTGCCTTCATGAATGGATTAAAGCTGTTATCTCAGAAGTATATTCCTGCTAAAAAGGGTGAGTTCAGCCCCACCGTCCTCTTGCTCTCTGCCTTGTGCACTCACTTGCCCTCTGTTCTTCTGCCACGAGATCACCCTTGCCAGACGCCGGTGCCATGCTTTTGGACTTCCTGCCTCCGGAAGTGTGAGCCAAATACATGCCCGTTCTTTACAAATTATCCAGTCTGTGGTATTCCAACAGCAGAAAACAGACCAAGAGAAAATTGGTACCAAGAAGCATGGTTGTTGCTATAACAGACACCTGAAATGTAAGCAGCTTTGGAATGAGTAATGGGCAGAGGCTGAAAGAATATGGAGAAGCAGGCTAGGAAAAAGCCCAGATTGCTGCGAACCAAGCATTAGAGGTGATTCTGGTAAGGGCTCAGAAGAAAAGAACTACAAAAGAACGCCTAAATCTCCTCAGAGATTACTTAAGTGGTCGTGCCCAGAATGTTGGTAGAAAACTGGAAGGTACTCTTTTCCCCTTCTGCCACGTGAGGACACGGCATTTCTTCCCTCTGGAGGGTGCAGCAATATGGCACCATCTTAGAAGCAGAGAGCAGCCCTCACTAGGCAACCAAACGTGCCAGTTCCTTGATCTTGAACTTCCCAGCCTCCAGAACTGTGAGAAAATAAATTTGTGTTCTTTATAAATTAAGAAAAGCAAAGCAAAGAAAAATGGCCCGTAAGGGCCATTCTGATGAGGTCTCAGAACTGAGGAACAAGTTACTGGAAACCAGAGTAAAAGCCATCCTTGTTATAAAGCAGCAAAGACCTTGGCTGAACTGTGTCCCTGCCCTAGGACTTCATGGAATGCAGAACCTAAGAGCAATGAATTAGGATACCTGGCGGAAGATGCATCTAAGCAGCAAAGTATTCAGGCTGCTGTGTGGCTACTTTCAACCACATACAGTGAGATGCAAGAGCAAAGACATAAATAAGGAATTTATAGTTAAAAGGCAAGTGGAGCAGAAAGATTTGGAAAATTCACAGCCTGGTCATGGAGAGAGTGAAAAAGCATGTTTGTGCCAGAATACTAAGGGTGTGGCCAAGCTATGTCAAAGAGATTGACATGGATAGAAGGAAGCGGGCTGCTATTCACCAAGACAAGAGGAAAGACCCCAAAGGCATTTCAGAGATCTCTGAGGCTGCCCCTCCCATCACAGACCCAGAGCTCTAGAAGAGCAGAATGGTTTGGGGGGATGGGCCAGGGGTGCCCTCCATGGGCTTGCTACCCAGAGCTGCCTTGGGTCTCTGCTCCTTGCACTTCAGGGAAGCGCCCCTCAGCCACCCCAGCTGTAGTTCAAGCAGGCTCCAGTGGAGCTCAACCTGCCACTCCAGAAGGTACAATCTGTAAGCCTTGGTGATGTCCATGTGGTGCTAATTCTGCAGGCACAAAGAATGCAAGAGCCATGGGAGCATGGCTGCCTTCCAGATTGCAAAGGATGTCTTGCATAGCCTCGGGGCTCAGGCATAGAGTCCTTACTACGGCAATGCCTAGTGGAGCCATGGGAGTGAAGCCACCCGAGATACCAGAACTCTAGAGACACTAATGTTAACCTTAGCCCAGGAGAGCTGCAGGCATGAGGTTCCGCCCCCTACACCAGTGTATCTAGGAAGCAGGACGTGAAGTCAAAAGAGATTATTTTCCAGATTTAAGACTTAATGCTGTTTTCTTGCCCATTTCTCCCGTTTGCAATGGGAATGTCTATCCTGTGCCTATCCCACCATTGTATTTTGGAAGTAGGTAACTTGTTTGATCTCACAAGCTAACAGCAGGAGGAATTTGCTCCTGAAAAAATTGTGCCTCACCCTTATCTGATTTAGATGAGACTCTGGACTTTGGACTTTTGAGTTGGCCTCCCAAAGTGCTAGAATTACAGGAGTGAGCCACCGCGCCCAGCCCTATTACTTTTTTTGAGACAATGTCTCGTTCTGTTGCCTGGGCTAGAGTACAGCAGTATCATCATAGCTCATTGAAACCTCAAACTCCTGGGCTCAAGCAATCTTCCTGCCTTAGCCTCCTGAGTAGCTGGGACTACAGGCATGCCTACATACCACGCTACTTAAAAAAAAATTTTTTTTTAAATTTTTTGTAGAGTTGGGGTCTCACTGTGTCGCCCAGGCAGGTCTGAAACTCCTGGGCTCAAGTGATCCTCCTGCCTTGGCCTTCCAAAGTGCTAGGATTACAGGCATTAGGCACCACACCCCAGCCAAATCTACTTATTTATTTATTTTTTTTTTTTTTTGAGACAGAGTCTCACTTTCTTGCCTGGGGCGAGTGCCGTGGCGTCAGCCTAGCTCACAGCAACCTCAAACTCCTGGGCTCAAGCGATCCTGCTGCCTCAGCCTCCCAAGTAGCTGGGACTACAGGC